>PNEQ01109189.1:0-51976 GCA_003012365.1 Medauroidea extradentata
TTATTTTTTTTATTTTTTTTTTTTATTTTTTTTTTTTTTTTTTTTTTTTTTTTTTTTTTTTTTTTTTTTTTTTTTTTTATTTTTTTTTTTTTTTTTTTTTTTTTTTTTTTTTTTTTTTTTTTTTTTTTTTTTTTTTTTTAAATTTTTACCAAGTATATTTTGACATTAATTCGTCAAAATGCAGAAACACATTAGTTTTCTTTTAAGTGTTTACGAAGTTCAGTAAAACCACAAAGCTGCTCATCTGACATGCAATTTTTCAGTCGAGAAGTCATCTGAATCTAACTATAAATCGTGGCCCTTCATTTCACTGGTGCCGTATTTACAGACAATTCAAAAGTCCCGCAAGGAAAATTTCACAGCAAAAACTGACTACCCCAATGAACGGAAATATAAATGTCATCGAGCACGCAGCATGTGTCAGACGTTTCAATAGGCGGTTCGGGATAAATTGAGCCCTACAAATATTCCTGCTATTGTTCTACTTTCGGCCAATTTGTATCTTTCCGCACTAGCAGGAATTCAAACTATTTTGAGTTCGCGTCACTTCGTCAGTTGGCTCTTGACTTATTTGACTCCTCCCGGAGAGAATTGAGCAAATAGTAAAGTATCAGGTAAACGGATGACAAATCGTGTTGTTTCAACGTGCAAGCGAGCAGCTAGTAAACAGATGTTGTCTGGTTGAATACACAAATATTCTCGGAGGCTAGCCTACAGAACATTGAACCCACCAATGTTTCAGGTCTCTAATCATTAGAGACAAGGACATTTTGCAGGTTCAACGACCAGCCAGCTGATGTTCACAGTACACCCTGTTTTCAGCTACAAATTCATTGGCTGTTGCTCCAGTGAATAACCAGTTGTACATGTGATTAGTAGAGACATGCGAAATTCTCGTTATCATTTGGTGGCAGACTAAACTTCACTTTCCTATATATAACAGAGCAAAATCTGCTATTCAATTGGCCACGAACTATGTGTTACTTCATTACAGAGATTGGCTTCTCTACCGTGTAAGCGTTCTCCGCATCAAGTCACGACCATATCGGCCAGCGGGAGATGTCCAACAAGCCTATAGTCACATGGAGTCTAGTCATCTGTCAGAAAATAACGTGAATTTTACATGTCTCTAGTGATAAGGTAGCGGATTAGTCAGTGGGTGTTTTGATGGAGGTCTCCCATTGGTTCATACTCCTCAAGTAAGAGTTTCCTTAAATGTGACACAACCATGCAAGCAATGATTGTGTACAGGAAATTGAAATCTTATGTCATCTCAAACGAATTCGCAAAAATTCCTGGTCTCTAATCATCATCATAATCATCTGAATCTTGATACTACGGGTTACGTGTTTGAAAGGTTCTTAGAATAGAAGTGAACGATTTTTTTTCTAGAATCATGTAGATACGCCATAACAGCACAATGTTTGCCCAGGATACTAGTTGCGACTAGCTTCTGATTGGCGAAGTCAACAGAACAGTAAGAGCGTATTTTGCAAGTCCACCAAATGTCACATCGCCTCTATGCGCAAGCCACTGAACTGCATGCTCTTACCTGGCAAAACACCTGAACTGGAATGGCTTCAAATCATTTGATTTTTCCGAACGGGAAACCTCTGAAAATTTGATAGTTGTTATGATAAGGTTGTTCACGTTGCAAAAATTCAATATTTCATATTTTCATGACATATTGTTCGTTTTACAGACGTTGCTTGTGACTTCATTTTCCAGTTGTAAAAATAATTTAGCTCTGATAGGTTTCCCGTAGCAACATGTCAAAAGTTAGGTTTTGCACGTTACCGGAACATAGAAATGAGTAAACCGAGTGACTTACCCGAATGAAATAATTTACACTGTAATTCGATATTATTGGCCGTATGCTAAAATATTTCAAAACACACAACAAACTTATTTTGTTTTAATTTTTTAACTGCCGTAAATGAAGTAAATTGTCATCATTTGAAGTATTTTAACTACAAAGGAATTGTATTGCGTGTTTTTTTTTTTTTTTTTTTTTTTTTTAATTTATAGCATATGACCAATATTATCTAACTTCAGTGTAAATTATTTCATCCGGGTAGGTTGCTTATGTTCCCCTAACTTGCAAATTCTGACTTTTAAATGTCGTTATGGGAAAACTGTGAGAGCGACTTATTTTGCAAGTGAAAATTGTAGTCATAAGTAACGTCTATAAAACGAAAACGACGCCGTTCAAATTCATAACAATGCATTATTGTCACGTGGAACATCCTTAAGGTCGCGAACTACCTCGCAGCACTGGCGCGGACCAGGAATAGGATAAAAATGTTAAATATTATTCGTCAGAGTTCAGTACGTATCAAACTTACATATAAGCCACAACTGACTTTTCGGTGTAACCCGCATTGCTAACGCATATTTCAAGGAGTTAAGCTATCACCCTGATAGCTATGAACAAATAAGTATTTTCACTATCAAAAAACAACTGAAAAAGTCTTCTCATGTTTTTTTTCTCGCATATTTCCAGTCATTTAATAATATGCTCCTCTTCCCAATGGAGTGAAATGATTTTTTTCAGCTAGGCAACATCCTTATGGGAGAGTGTTGGACAATTTTAATGTATTTTCAGTTTTTGGCCATAACGTTTATTCAAAATTTCTCTTCGACAGAGCATAGTATACATTCTTAGTAAACTGCTTGAAATAAATTATAATGGAATCTTTCATGCAGAGTCATTGCAAGAGAAATCTCGAAAGTTAACCTATGATTCTCCTACAATGATTCTGCGTGACAAATTAATGAAATATTCCATTATTATTTATGTCAGGCAGTTTGCCAAAAATATGTCCTATGCATTGTCAAAGAGAAAATTTTAATAATGTTATTTGAATAAAATGTTATGGCTCAAAAACTTAAAACACAATCAAATTGTCTAACAGTCCCTCTTAAGCGAATGACTAAACTGGCCACAATAATATCATACACTACATCGTGTGGACTCCAAAAAGTGAACTAATCTATAATATGTAGTCTGTCGTCGTGCAGAACGTAAAACAATCTCTCTGTTCCTTGAGAGTTTAACCCCCTTAAGAGCCTTTTGTTCACGGGCTATAAATATGTCATGACAGTTTCTCTTTTTTTTTTTTCCCGCGAAAATACTAAGCATGCATTATATTTGTTTGTTTACGAAAACATAGAACTTTTCTAACTACATCCATGTTAAGTTTGAAAACTAAGCACGCTTGTTAGAAACATGATATTCGTGTCCCTCTTAATCGCAAAAAAAAAAAAAAGTATATTCAAAAGTCATACAAATTACAAGATTCGTTGAACGTTACATACGTCCCACAAATAAAGTGATAATGTTGCGTCTTACATCACAGATTTTGTGCCTCTGAACCACATGCAGGAAACGCTCATTTTAATATCACAGCATAAGGAACAGGAGAATTACTGAAAATGTATATCTGTAACTCCATAGTTTACGATCCTGTGTTAATCTTTTGTACATATATTGGTATATGGATTTAATAAAAGTCATACCTATTATTGAATGATTGTGTGTGGTTTAAGTATTGAATTAAGATATGATGATTTTAATGCAAACTAAGGGTGCCGTCTACCTGCACGTTAGAGTCTGAAAAGTGACGGAGCTATAAGGACGACCTTGAAATGCGTATCAAATGCCGCATCGCCACAACGAGCCAAGCGCTGAACTAACGCAATATTCCCGCCAATCCATGTTTACTATGGGACTTCAAACAGTGACCATATAATGTTATTAGTGGAAAGTCTGTAGCAAAGTTCAGTGCACGTTTCTTAATTTCACATGAAACCGGTTAGTGCGTTTTGAAGTAGTTTTTAACTACGTTGGAGGGCTTAGAATAATTGTTCTTAATGAGCTTGGTATTTTAACAATGACATTAAAAAAATATTTACAAACACACTGCAGCGCATTTAAAGCGGGAAGTAGACGGCACCCTTAAGGTAGTTAGCTATACAGTAGTTTCAAATACGTATATATTCATAAATTCTTGCATCACAGAGTAATGAATTACAAGTCAGCATGTTGAGTTATAAGGGCTCTTAATGAAGTCTTAAGTGCGCGGTCTACTGCAATTTTCGTCACCATTTTTTTTTTAATTTGTACCAGATATTTTTTCTTACACAAAATGTGACTAAATTTGACTCTTGTCAATTTTTTTACCTCTCATAGTTTTCGCGTAATGGATTGTTAAAGTCATATTTTGCATGTTTCTGTTTTAACGACTACACTAAAACCAACTGATATACCAAACTCAAAAAAATCACAGTGGATAAAGATATTGCAGGCTACAGTGTCATGCTCATAAAAATAAAGATTAAAAATTATTCGAATTAAAAAAAATGCTGCGACTGAAAATAAAAAAAATTAAAAATTAATTTTTTTTTTTCAAAAATACAAATAATTTTTATTCTTAATTTTTATGAAAATCACATTGTAGCCTGCAATGTCTTTATCTTCTGTGTTTTTTTAGTTTGGTATACTAGTTTGTTGTAGTGTAGTCGTTAAAACGGAAACATGCAAAATATGACTTCAACAAGCCATTACGCGAAAACTATGAGAGATAGAAAAATTTCATAAGAGCCAAATTTAGTCACATTTTGTGTCTAAAATAAGAAAAAAAAATATTCTACAAATAAAAAATGATTATGAAAATTGTGGTTGATCGTGCCCTTAATATGTACCTGTCTCGTTGTTGAAGGCCACAATTTCTCGCCATTCTCGAACGCTGGACGTGTGGTGATATTCACCGCCTACATGACAGCGGCGGTCGTCAACAACTGCTACTCTGGAATCCTGGTGTCCGTGTACTCCACTCCCAGATCACCGCCTTTGTTCACTAGTCTTCAGGACGCTGTCAAGAAGGGATACCAAGTCGGAGTCGTCAACAACACGCCGGAATATTACTCCATATCGGTACCACAAGCTTGTCTCTCAGCCCACAACCTGAAGAACCTTTCCCATGACGCATGAAGAACCTTTCCCATGACGCATGAAAAACCTTTCCCATGACGCATGAAAGGTGTTCAAGTGCGATAAAATCATAATTTTATAGATTTATGAAATAGCGTTTATTTTGTATACGATACTTGTTAGTACATTTTGCTCTGACGAAACAATTTTAGCTCGCATAGTTTTCTCATAACGGTGTGTCAAAGTCAAAATTGGCATGTTCTGTTACCATGAAAATAGTGAAAACTAATTTACTAACGTAAGTGAATTAATTCACAGTGAAATAACATACCACGGGCAACGTAATAATTTTTTTTAAATCCCGTGAAATATTTATGTACGTATTTTAAAAAAAATCCTGTGTTGTCAACTTTTTTCCTGTATTTTTGCGATTTTTTTTTTTAATTCAAAATATTACGTTATTGTCTTTTAAATCCTTCATTGCATATCCCATGGGATGTAATGTGACAGTGAATTATTTTGTTTTGTGTGCGCCAGTTGGTTTTTCACTATTTGCATGCCAGCAGACCAAGCAAATTTTGACTTTGTCGCACCGTTATGAGAAAACCATAAAAGCTAAAATTGTTTTGTAAGAGGAAACTGTACTCATAAGTATCGTCTACCAAACTAACACTATTTCATAAAAATATATGTTTTTATCTCACTTGAACACCCCTAACCGGCCTCCGTAGTGTCGCCTGGCAGGCGCCTGTCTATTGTTCGAGAGGTCCTGGGTTTGAATCCCGTCTCGAGCATGGATGTTGCCGTGTCCCTTCATCTCACTTCACCCGTATAGACTCTTAAATGGCTAAATGTACCTGGTGCGAGGGTGTTGTAGTGTGCCACGCATGTACTTTTCTATGAGATACAGCTAAAATTATTTGCAATTTGTTTATGTACGAAAATAATACGCAGTTATAACTAGGCTTGTATCATTTTGTAAATGCAACATGCTTATTAGAAACATATTTCCGGGGCCCCTCAAAATGGCCAACAACGGCTGCCACTGGAAAAATACCACCGGAATTCGTAAAACACAACGTGGAAGCCTGCGCTAGACATTACTACAGAATTCTCACAAACTAAATTGGAGGGTCACCGCTTAAAGTCCAACAAGAAAAAAAAACAATACGATAACACTGGCCGCCAGTTTGGCGCGCCGCGAATAGAAGCGATGCTGTTACCGTAGAATGTGGAAAGTTGATCCTTATCGCTTCACTGTCTCCGCGCATCAAACGTAGAAAATTACATCCGGCGTAAAGACCTCGTAAGAATGCGTGGTAGATAAATAAACGCTGAAAACATCGATCGAGTTCTATGCTTTTTTTCGAAACCAATACGGATAAAATACTCAATGACAATCCTAGATAATGGTATTTGCAAACTTTATGAGTAAATAGTTATCCAGATTTACTAATTCGTTACGCGTGATCTCTTGCGCCGCAGTTAAATGCACAAGGTTCCGGCGTCATTGATTGTGCCTCATAAGTTCGTAACACTGGAATAAATTTTGTTTAAAACGTTGGCTAAAACCATTGTCTAGGATAGCCATTGATTAATTTTCGCAAATTGGCTTCACGAAACCTACAGTTATAGATTAATGCATTTAGCGTTTAATTATGTACCACGCCTTCTTAAGACCTCGTTGTTAAAGGGCTGTAAAATCTTCTCACCTCACCTTGACGCTAGTTACTGTAAAGCCCGCACGAGATGGCGATCAACAACCGTTCTTTCAAGATAGTCCTCGAACGAGGTCTAAAGACAAGTTATGTCTTATGTTTTTAAGGCTGAAAGTCCCGCAAACTTTACTGAGTAGTTAGAGCAGCTGGGTGGTGTGCCGAGAGTCCCGGGTTCGAATCCCGGCAGGAGAGGTGAAATTTAATGCACACTTCCTTGGACTCAGGACTTGGTGCACATCTGTCATCTACAGTAAAGCTGTGCCGGAGATATGATCCTATGGTTTCAGTGCATTTGGTTTATCATTTTCGTGTGCTTTCCTGTCTTGACGTCAGATGGTTAAATTATTACCTTAAGTATAACAAAATGGCGGATAAAGAAACAGTTGTATTAATTTTATTTGGACGTTTGTAACCAAAAAATCTTGCACGTATGCATTAAATACGGAGAAATTATGACCAACAGTTAATTTAACGAGGGTACCGTAATTTTCGTGTATTTTAAATACAGCATACGGTCAATTCTTAGAGGTTATTAATTTCGCCTGTGCAACTTATTCGCCCCTTATTTTTAAGAAACGTCATGATATTTTTGCTTGTAACGTATAAAATGTGAACCAAATAAATAAATTACACTTTCGTGAAAAAAAGTTAATCCTAAACGCCATTATTTAACGGTATGCTTATAGATAATACATATTCTTAAGTTTTAGGTGTTTCAATCGTAACTAGGCTTAACAGAGAATGAGGATGATCGTCGTTTCTCACTAAACTCCAATTATGTTACTATAGATACTTGCTTTGTTTGACTTTTTATTTAATATTAATTAACCATTTTTAATCACAGACGTCCGTCCAACAGCGTACCTAGCCTGAAATTGTTACTATATGTGTGTGTGTGTGTGTGTGTGTGTGTGTGTGTGTGTGTGTGTGTGTGTGTGTGTGCAAGAAGTAAAATTTTATAATGTCCCAAAGTCACCCTCGCTTACGGAAATTAAGAAATTTGTAATTTTTAAAGCCACATTTAAAATATTTTGATATTTTGAAGTTAGGAGGTTTCATTAAATCATCGAAAAGCTCTTCCTACTGTCCTACAGGAAAGTTTCATGAATCCGCACAAGCTGTCAACAAAGTACGCGTTGGACGTGCAGCCGACGTGCATGAGCGGCCTGCATAGAACCTGCAGCAACAAGTACGTCTTAGTGGCGCCGTATGACATAGCAGTTCTCTTCCTGCGGAAACTGAGCTGTGACCTACACACACAGCCCTACTCGCCGCGTGCCATTGCCATACCCATGAAGAAAGGAAGCCCCTACCTCGGCATATTCAACTACAAGTAAGTCTCGCTATACAGGATGTTGTCAAATAACACGTCAATATTTAATATGACTCCTCGACTGGCGCATGGACGGCGTTGCAGCGTGTAACACGTATTCTTTTTTTACGCGAAACCGCTTAATATGTTAATATTATGTTTATCTACTAACACACACTTTAAACTATGATTCTATGTTTTCAAAAAATCAGCACGCTTGTTCGACATATGATATTATGGCCTCTCAAAATAGTTCAAAACGGGGTTTTTAGACTGCTGTAACTCCGAAAATATTACCTGAATTCGTAAATTGCAAAGCGAGAAGCATGCATCGGTCATCTGTCCTTTTCATGCTCATGCTTCAAATGCCAAAAAAAAATTCCGCACTTTCAAGCGTCCGCCGATGGAAACTGCATATAGATCCAACGTGGGTTGCTTTGTAATTTCAAACTGTATAAGTAATTGTAATTCACGCCATTTCTAAAATACAATGCGGTTTACGTCTCTATGATACTTCGACTCATTCATAACATGCAACCAATATTTCTTGGGAGTTGTGTGTGTTGCCCTCCCGCCAGATGCTTAACACACTAAAGTATTGGTTTGGAAGCGAAGCGTGAAGCGATTTTAGTCAGCAATTAAAATCTATGTATTTAGCGTTTTTAATAAGTTACTTGATGTGAGTACGGAGCAGCGCCGGAATAAAAGGGCGGGGGAAACGGGAGATCCTCGCGAAAACCCGCAACCAGCGGCATTGTCTGACACGAGTTCCACATGCGAAAATTCGTGGATCGACTTCCCTGAGAATCGAACCCGGATCGCCCTGGTAGGAGGTGAGTGCTCTACTCACTGTGCCATCCGCTGTCCATGCATTGGTTTGGAAATAAAAAATTCGAGTAGGTTCTCAAAATATGTCTGCGTTATCGTGTTTACACGAAATTTCCATTAATCGTTAATTGGAACATGAACACTCATATTTATCTGAATTGAAGCATTCAGTATCATTGAACTACGTTCTAAGGATTGTCGTTTTTTATCATATACTTCATGAAAATTTGAGAAAATACAGCTTTAAATTTTAATTTTCAAGTGCTAATTACTCCCTTTAATATTCAACTAAGGTACCAGGTGCCCTATACTTCTTATTTTTTCGTGACATAATATCTGCTGAAGTTAGTATGTTACATTTAGACACACTCTGAATAGTCTGTGTTTAAAATAATCAAATTATTATTTGATAAAGTTTTGACAAATTAACTTCTCTAGGTTAAAAAAATTAGTTTTCATTTAGTATGACAAAATATGATTATATGTAGACTATAGTTAAAATTATCAAACTATAATTTTATAAAATGTTGAAATAAATGAAAAGTAAGTTAACAAATTTAAAATAGTTTGGCATACAGTACCAAACAAAATCATAGGGCCCCGGATTCATAATATTGGTTAAAGCGGCTTTGTGAATTTTTTTTCTGAATTTAATCGCCGTAAGCTTCATTTTTGTTCAAATAAACGTTTTTTGTATATTTCTTTGTTTACGACCTATCAGTTTATTAATATATCGCAAAACTAGAAAATTGCTACATTTTGCAGCACACGAATGCTAATAAAACAAAAACTACTTCAGGTAGGTTAATGTATTATATATTATATAAAGTATTATAAATATACATATTTACCTTATATGAATGGGTGGCCCTATGATTTCGGTTGGTACTGTACTCTAAAAATATTAATCTATAAATTAAATACTTGATTAAAGGTTATTTTGATGCAGTAAGAGATGGAATATTACATTCAAACACAGTGAATGCTTGAAAGGTGAGTATCTGTTGGTTGTGTTGGCCAGCTTGTTGAAGCTACGGGAGACAGGTGTGCTACAGAAGATGTTCAAGGTGGCGAAGCCACCAGAGGCGCTGCCGTGGTACGGAACCTGGAACGGGGTCGGCATGGATGAGTTGTCTGCCTTGCTGCTGGTACCTGTCCTGGCGAGCGCTGCGGGTCTGCTGATCCTGCTGTGCGAGTTGCGTGCTTTGAGGGGCAGCAAGAAGCCTCCAGCTCGCAACAAGGTATTCTTTTCTTTCACGTTATTAATTTCTACTGCTTATGCAAGTATTATATAGTTCACTCTAAAAGAGATCGGGTATCATTAAACATTATCCCAGCTTTGTGGATCAAAGCTTTAACAAAATCATATTCTGAAGTAGGCGTGTTAGATTTTTTTTTCACATCTCGAGCTTTTACATTTATTCAAATTGTATTTTTAAAAATTTTTCCTCGGTAAGACATAGGATACATTTTCTATCAGCTGCTTGACATAAATAATAATTGAGCCTTTTATTGATAAAACATAGGTTATTGCAAAAATCTGTAAAAAAAAATTTGGCACCTAGTTCTTCTCTTTAAGATTACGCGTTAGATAACTAAGCCCTGAAAACAGTAATTGGAATCTATGTCTTTTTAATGTCAACCTGAAAAATGTGCCAAACAACAAACCTTGACAATTAAATTTGCCAACTTAATGAGTAAATATTTACACAAAATTATGTTTTCGTTTAGCGTAATCAGTCCTTTATCAAATTACGAGGTTTCGGCGTTAGAGATTGTTCTTTAAAATTGCGTTGCTCGAGGTAATTTTTTTCTAGGAAAGTTAGCAGAAACTATATTCTAGGTTTGCTGTTATTTTTTTTTTTTTTTTTTTTTTTGCTATTTGACTTTGAGAAACGTAAAAA
The DNA here is from genome assembly GCA_003012365.1 of Medauroidea extradentata. NCBI lineage: Eukaryota > Metazoa > Arthropoda > Insecta > Phasmatodea > Phasmatidae > Medauroidea > Medauroidea extradentata. Next base: position 10,696 of record PNEQ01109189.1, read on the forward strand.
TTTTAAACTAAATATTTTAGCGCCGAATTATGCACCGCGCGCTGTTAACTGAAAAATTTGATATTTTTAATAATTGTTATATCTTTACGAGGTAAGATATTTTTGTAGACACACATTTTGACTTTTTTGTGTAATGAAATATTTTCGCTTTTGTATCATTTGTACAGTGTCACGTGAAAGTCCAAAGTTGCATAAAACGACTTTATGCTATAAGGGCAAACCTACTGACTTATAGAAACAAAATACGCTGACGAACAGTAACACGGGCTACGTCAAGATATGTATTAAAACCACATTGATTTTTTTGTGTTTTAAAATCATTACCATTCCAAATTTTAAAAAACGCCAAATTATCTTATATTTTTATTTCCTAGACATATATTTACTTCAACATACACGCAAACACACATTATTGACGCCTCATAAGTTAGAATAGTTATTTTTTCTGCATTTTCATTTAAACTATTTGAGGCATAACATAAGAAAGCGTTCATAATCATTATTCTACGTATTCCAGCAATAAATATATATTAGCTGTTTTAATTATTTAGGAAACAGACTGGTTAAATGTTTAATTGTTTGTTAAATAATTAGTAATAGTATCTGTAGTGAATTATGATATTCTAATTAGGTATTTATTATTATGTAATCACGGAAGTAACCATTATTGGAGTGTGTTAATACTGCGTGATTATGGTTTATTAAAAAGTACGTCAAAATGAGTTTAGAAATATTCCTTATCGCGAATTAGAGTGGAAGCCATGCTATCCTGAAATCCTTACCTTAAACGCGACTATAAAATGTAATTTTACAAAATAAAAAATACTACGTGAAACTAAAAAATATGTAGAGTGACAGCCTGTGAATTACAGTACCTGAGTGTACAATATACAAAACTCGTTCAATTCTGTTACCAAAACTATAAAAATTGTCAAAAAATTATAAAGTTTATATTAAATAGGTAGGTTTCTAATTTATGATATTACAAACAAATATTTGAATTTATTTTTAATGTGTTTAAAATTGAGTCCTAAATTTGGCGAATAAAAAGGCGTTTTTGTGTAATGGTTGCTTCAGGGATAACTCTTTACGAGAAAACCTTCTGTTTGCTTATCCACCTCAAGAATTCCTAGGCTTATAAAACAATTTAAAAATAATTATGTTAACATTCATTTTAGAAAAAAAACAACTACGACGGAAACATATGCGCATGAAATAAGTAATTAAATTATAGTACAAAAAACATTATTACCGTTATTTCTTTACATATCGGATATACGCCTCTAGTTTTGCCATAAACTGACAATGAATTAATAAGTTGTTTATGCCTGATAGAAATTTAATTAAACTATTTTTGGCAGCGTTTCAAATTGTAAACACGTCTATTTCCTGTACGATTGAACAATTTTTACAGTTTCGGTAACTTTTTTTTTAACAAGCTCTGCATATTGTACGTTTCGATAGGTAACCACACTCTTTACACTTTAAACGACTTACTGAATAGCGTGAAAACCATGAAAAATCAGCTGTTTCTAATTTTATCTAAACAAATGAAATTTTATGTCATTTCGCACGGTAGAATTACTCCAGTATTACTGACATTATAACATAACTTCACATGAAATTTGAAAACACATTTTAGACGTACTTTTTACAAGCTATCGCCATACAAAATCAATACTTTGCCCTCACTTACTATGTGTATTTACATCTTACACCTGGAAAAAACTATACATTTAACTTCTAATGATATTTAAGTTCAAAATGCTTCATAGAGTTGATAGCTTTATTAAGCTGCCAATATATATTTTATGTTTTTTTTTTTTATTCAAAACTTTTGAATTAACTAATTTGTGAATTCCAGGCGCGTAATAAATTTTATACAAAAACTTAGTACTTTTTCATTACACTGTACTGTTGTATTATGTGGAAAAAAGATTGTTCTTTTTTTTACTTTTATGTATTTCTATAGCTATAAATTTTGTAACACGAGGGTTTTGCTTTGGTTAACCCAATGAATTGTCTTATTTAGTAAAGAAATATTTCCTTGTTACTAGAAATTTTCCATCAGCTTTTGATATTGACAAACTACTTTTCATTATATTATGAGCCGGCATCCGTAGCATAGTCGGTTAAGCATCTCTCTGCAGTGCGACATTCTCTGGGTTCGAATACCAACACTGGCATGGCTGCTTGTGCCGTTTAGCTAGGTTGATATATATTGTAAGGCGTCCTTTATTAAACTTAACGTTATAATACCCTGGGGACAATAATAAACCCTCTTAAATTAATAAGATATGATGTAATTTAATGTGACAGTAATTACATTTTGCAGGTAAGTTTACAATTATTTCGATCCATGTAATAATATATATTATATTTACATATTTTACAGCGCAGAAGAAATACAGTGATCCGCGTGAAGATCAAGAGACACTAAACAAACCAATCCTCGACAGCAAAGACTGGGATTTTCACGTATTGCACAACGTTATTTATACAATATTCTGCACGTGTTTAAAATAAACGCAGTATGTAAGTTCAGGTTTGGCATAAAAATTGTGGCTTTATCAAAAACAACCAGAAAAATATTTATACATTCCAACGATGAAACAACAGACATTCAACTACGTTTTTGTTCTATATTCTTCAATTTAAGCTTTTTTATAAAGGATTATATCTCCGCAGTAATATATTAACTATAATGTAGGCGATAAATAAGCAGAGCTAAAATTACTGTATCATGTTCTCTCATTCGAAATGCTTCAGTATTAAAATTCGCTGCCATTTACTACTATTGTACTTAAGGAAATGCCTCAATTTTAAATACCTTCCGAACTCGTCTGAAGATATTAAGGATAGTATTTATTTCAAATTATCAACAGTTATTTAAACATACAAAATATTATTTTAACGTTATTAGTAGAACTACAATCGTTTGTTAAGCCAAAAAAGTTAACAAAATATTGTTCTTGAAGAATCTGTTTCCATGTTGTTCAGTAGTTTTCCCACTAGCGTATACCAAGGTTTGAATAATTTGTACCAAGGACATTATTATTTACGTAGCATTGCTTTATGGATGTTAGTACCAGGTGGTGTTGTGTTTGCAAAATATGTTTTCATTTATTACATTATTTATTTCTCAAAACAATATACCAGCACTACACTAATAACTACTAATGACGTCATGTTTTATGTGTTATTGTTAGAATGAAAGTTACTTCATTTGCAAAAGATAACAAGTCCAAACTTTAGTAGTTTCTAAAAAATAAAAAACGAAAGCGTAGCAATGTGAATTATGTTTCATATTATTCCATACACAATATACTTTCAAATTATCCATTACTGACAACCTGTTTCATTCCCAGATCCACTATAGTGAGCATTTTATGGTTTCCCAACTAAATACTCGCTTGGACTTGGTTTCTTTTGCCGATACCTGATTTAACTGGTTAATCACTTATTACGATCTCACAGATCAAAACAGTAATGACTATAATCCAATTCGAAATATTAATAACAGTCAAGTTATTTTAAAACGCCTTAATTGGCTTTGTACTAAAATTATCACTTAATATGAAATGTATTTTACAAACAATTTTAACCAAAGTCAAAAATTAAGCAAACTGCCAACTTGGGTCTATGCTTAAAAACAAAATCTTCAGAGCTGGTAAGTGTGATATGAGGTGAGATTGAAGTATACGTGCAACACGGTAAGTTCAACAATTAGAAACGCAACTGTCAAAAATACGGCACTGAAAACATTACATTTATTACTGTACAATTATACAAAATAAAACAAAAAAAGTATTTTTTTTTATTTTGCAAAGTTCTAAAGAAACAATTTTTTTTCCATGTGTAAAAATAACGAACCAAGCACGCGGCACATAATGAGACGGAATAAAAGTATGAAGAAAATGGAAGTTATCTGAGAAAATCAGCCGGCCAACGGAAACTTACATTTTTCCAACATTCTGAGGAGACTGCGAAGGTATAGCGGTTTGTACGATTGCCTCCCAACCTTGCGGTAGAAGTTCTATTACATTATGGGTTTTATCTTAAATTCCATGTGTGAGAAACGGGACTGATGTTGCCGTTAGCGGGCGGGTTTTCTAGAGAAATTTCAAATCTACTACGGTATCTATATCCGCAACTGTTCTAAGCTCATACCATCTCATCATCATCGGCTCTTACGTCCGTGCTGATCAAATGATGAAAATATTTTATCTCACTGTGCACTGTTTTAACATCCAGTATTATTATTATCATTGTATCCGAAATGATGTCGGTATGAGGACTGCAATGAGGTTAGGTTTTAGTGTCTTTAAATTACACGTTGACAGTAATTACAAAACAGTTTACCTGTTGTATGTAAGCACGGCCCATGTGTTTCACATTCTGTTCTGTAAAACGCAGGAAAAAAATACTTCGGTCCTGCAAACTTGGCGAAAACGAATCCAGTTTCCCCGAACAAGCATTTACAGATGTTAACACAGCTTCTTCTGGCTTGTAAGACATTGCTGAGACATGGATTGTTTGTTTCTAAACTCGTCTTCAGTAGAATGCTGAGTATGAAGTTACTCTTGCTTTACACAAACAAATTACAACAACAAAAAAGTAACCAGCATAGCTGATTAGCCTACATTCCTCAAAGTTGGTGCAAATTAACCCTGAAGGTTACAACCATTTACGTACATCTACGAACATTGAATAACTATACTATTTAAGACATATTACAAACGAAATTTACAAAGAAATAAGTCAGCTTAAAAAGCAGTTTGATTAAAATTAGAAAAAAATTCTGAGATGTCTTTGTATCATGAAGATTGTAAATTGCCACGAATTTCATTATATTACCAAAGGATGAATGAATAAACAAAAATCCAGACAACTAACTAGAGCATGCGTGCAGTGATATGTCAAGTCAGCTTTGTAGGCTATGTAGTATATGTGTTGTAAGTTTGACGAAATCCCTAAAAAAAATTAACAATTATGAAATACTATGCAAAAATGTAACAATAACTACCATTATGTAATATTATTCTAAAAATATAAAGATGGTCACCATTTTGATAAAACAAACACAGAATGAACGAAATACACTTTGAATGTAGCACATGTGCACCAAGTTGGATGAAAATCTGAAAAATATTTCCTAAAATATGTAATACTATAAAAAAAATTAATGAAATAGCAGCCATTTATAAAAATATTTACACTGGATGAACGAAATAAACAAAACTCAAGTCACGTTTGTTTGTAGTATATGTGTACCAAGTTTTATGAAATTCTGAAAAATATTTCTTTACATATGTAAAATTACCAACATCCTGAAAATAACAGGATGAAAGAAATACACAAAGTCAAGTCAGAATTGTATGTAGTATATAAATGCTAAGGTTGATGAAAATCTATAAAATATGGTTCTTACGTATCTAGCTTGATCTAAAAATGTTAAAATGGCTGCCATTTTGTAAATATGAAAAGACCGTAAACGAATTATATAAAAGTAAAGTCAGGTTGTAAAACAGTATAGGCTATGTGTACAGTACAAGGTTTGATGAGATTCGGTTCATTGGTTGGAAAGATTTTAGGAGATACACACACACACACACGAGACAGAAAGGTGACCTCATAAGCCTAATTTTTACTTCGGAAAGTAAGCTAATAATTCACACTTCCATCTAGGATTATATGATTTTAAGTCAAAATTTATTGGATTGTGGGCGTATGCCATTGCTCATGTTTAGCTGATCAAACCTGTGTTGAATGACCAAGTACAAAAACAAACAAGGAAAAAAAAAACAAATATAAAACGCACACAAAAATATAAAAATGCAATCCCAGAGTAATTCTGTATTTTTTTTTCTTTTTAATAAAAGTTATATTAAACAACAAAGAATTCTAGAAATTGAATTCAGTCGAATTGAATTCAGTCGAACTGAATTCAATTTCTAGAATTCTTTGTTGTCTAATATAACTTTTATCTAAAAAAAAAATTGACAGAATTACTCTGGGATTGCATTTTTTATATTTTTGTGTGCGTTTTATGTTTGTTTTTTCTTGTTTGTTTCCTTACTTTGTCATTCAACACAGGTCCGATCAGCTAAACACGAGCAATGGCGTGTGTCCACAATCCAATAAAATTTAATTGTAAACTCCCATTGCAACAAACATTTAAAAATCTCATGACTTTAAGTGCCTCGCCTGTCACACGCTTAAAATGCCTTGCAGCGCGTTCGTAAAATCATTTTTCTTACGAACTTATCCACATGTCATCATGGTGTCAATGTACGTAAAAAAATACTTCGAGCGATGACGGAAAGGTAGCTTCAGAGAATCACATAAATTAGAAAAATTATTTCGGAGTCCCTAAAAATGGTTAAAACAGCTTCTTCAACTTGTTATATCTGAAAAAACTACTCACAGTGTTCGTGTGAAACTACTTTAGAAACATGTAATTGAGTCCAAAACTTTCCACCATGCGAAATATTTCAGTTAATTATGCTCATTAGTTTTTACGACTTATAAGAACGAAAACCACGCAAATTGATATTTTGAAATGTCATTGTGAATGAGCTATTAATTTGTGAAAAGAAAATGTACTCCCAAGACCGTTTACTTAACTGACACTGTTTCATACAAACATAAATTTACGGTCATTTCCCACGTAAACACTCTTAAAGATAACATATTTATGTACATAAATTATCACCTTTTAATATAAAATTGTGTTTTAAGGACGTTATCAATTGGTTCTCTAATGATTTTTTGAACAAGTTAGTGTTTATCACTTCATTAATTTACAGGTTTTTGTCTCAAAGGTGGCTGGGAACATTAACATATTTGTTCTTAGGTTTCTAAGGAGCGACGAACATTTTGATGCATTGTGTTTATAATTTTCAAAAATTTTAAACCTGTATAACTACTTGTAGCTACAACCAAAAAACAAAATATTTAGTTTTTATTTATTTTTTAAAAAAATGTACGTAGTAACGTACAAGTAAATCATTGTGTTAGAAAATTAGGTTGATTTTAAATGAATCAGCAAATATTTATACTCGGGCAGTTTAATGTTTTGAACGCGTTTAAAGATTTACTGCCTGAAAATATCCTCGATTGTTGTCCATAGTTTGATAACAAATCTTACAATTTCCAAATAATATGAGACAAAGTTATGATTCCAAACGTCCAAAACCTTATGTGTATTTCTTTATCACATCAAGTGTTCAGTTACTTTTGCTGTAGCAATTGCTGAAGTAATGAACATCGATAAAACATAACGCAGTTTCAAAACTATTTCTTTACATATATTTTAGACATATTATATTCTGTTTCAGTCATATTTTTACAACGGTGTGTCATGTTTCTATTGAACCCAATCAGTCGAAGAAAAACCAGATATCTGGACACAAAAGGTACATGACTCATTTGATAATGTCTGGTGCAATACTTTGCATATAATTGTACGAATTTTGTATAACACCGAGGCCGCTAGTTGAAAGTAAAGTACTGGAATCAGACTTTATTAAATATATTTATCCTTAAGCATATCTAGTTTTGAAGAAATTTATTTTTAAATTGTCACAGGTTAATGAAACAAAAAGAATATTCTGTGCGAGTGTCTTATTTGTAACATACATTGTCCTATTACACAATGTTATATAATTTTATGCTAAATTAATCTCAGTAGATAGTCGCTATGTTTATATTGTCCTGTTTAGTCAGCGAAACCAAACGCACATAAAATAAATTGTATCAAGTAATTCAAATTCTGGTTCTAATTGCAAAACCCATTAATTTTCATCATATGAGAATTTTCCATGACTGTTTAAATATGTGTTATCACTTTTATGCATAAACTAACTTGTGCAGATGAAAAATAAAGTTATGTAAAGTATTTTCTACAAATTATATAATGTATTAGCAGTACCCACATAACGCGCTGCGATACTGTAAGACGACGCAACGAACAATATCAAATAATGAGCTAGTAAATTTGTCACTTGGAACCAATTCGGAAGATGCATTATACGCTGGTTTTAGTGATTACAGTTTAAGCGTTACATGAAAAAACTAAGCCTTTTGGAGCAGAGAAAGATAGTGAATGAAAGGTTTAAGGAAACACTCGATATGGGTGCTACATATTTTAAGTTAATGTAAGAGTTAATATTAAAACAATACATTTGACATTTAAAAAAAATAATCGGTTTGTGAGTGTGCGGTGGTATATAAAAGTTAGATTATTAGATAGAAGACTCACAATAAATAATCCTTTATCAATTTAAATTTTTGTGTAGTATATTCTTTAAAAATGATTTTAGAGTTAATAAATTTAACGTCCCAACACGTCATGTCCAGGATCATTATGAAGAAAATACTCGCAAATCATATATTTTGAATTAGTGTTAGTTAAGATGTTTCGTGTTATATTTAAAATAAAACAATACGACTGTGTGTTTTTTCTTACAAATAAATTAGCATATTTGTATATGCAATCGTATTTTATTTCATGTAACTTTATTCACAAAAGTTTTATTCAGCTTCAGAAAATATTTTATATTTGTCATTTAAAAATTATTATTATGTAGAATAATGTGGTTAAAACTGACAATTTTATCTACGTTGAAACTGAACTCAAAATATTACGAGGATACATTTCTGAATCAACGTTATTTTTAAACAATTTACATTTAACTGAATGGCCAATTATCTACGAAAGGGAATAAATAAATGTAATACTTCCTTCCCAACTGGACAGTTGTAGTTTCAAACTTCATTTCTGAATCTAGACAACGTTCACTGGAAAAAATGTAAATTTGCCACATAGATGTACAGTACATGAGTGTGCATAAGTTATGTAAGATAAATTTGTTCCCCATACATCAATAAAATGGTTCCTAAACATATTTTTTAAATAGTCAATTGTAAAATCTTATTTTCAGAGTAGTAGCATAGAAACAGTTCTCAATATTTTCTTTATTTATAAGCAGAAGATTAAATATCCCAGACTGTGAATGTGCTAAATACTTGCATTACAATTTATAAAGATTTTTACAGTGTTATTTTTGTATTCTGATTTAATATGTTTTCTTATTTTTTGTTACGTATTAGTTAAATTACCAAGAAACTGTATGAATTGTATATTTTGTTGTTATTCCGCATGTACTCTGATATGTTAATAACCAATAGTTGAAATCATGTTTAGTCGTATATAGCAATGAATACCAAATACTAATCTCAATTACTAAGCGCCCTTAATTTAAATATATTTTTACGTATTAGTTTAATTTTTGTAGAACCAGTTATAAAATTTTTACCATGAAAAGAAAGAATTATTTAGGAAACCTTGGTTCACAGCATAACCTAATTACTTCCAGTTTTCAAATCATCACAACACAAAAATTAGGAAGAAAATTTACAACGTAAAGACAAGTTCTTTGTCCTTCCTTATTTAAGTGAAATTTTCATGTACGTAAATGACATTTTAGGTTGTAATACACATTGTAGTATGTGTAAGACTGAAGTATCAAGTTGTGAAGATAAGACATTTTTATTATAATGTCTTTTTAACAAGTTTCTGATTAATATGGTCGAAAACCTAATCCCTAATTATATCCCAAATACTGTTAAGTAGGCCTACGTCTTCGAATATGACGTGTATGCGTTACTATTATTTTTTTCTTTCAGATCCACAAAGGTGTACCATTCTCATCTGAGCTTCATTCATCGATTTAAAAAAAAGTCACTTTGAATAGCTGCATCAGCATGTTGTTTCAGTGTCGATAGGAATATTTCGCACTTTTAGGTGGATTCACACGGTCGCCGACAACGCCAAACAGACAGAGCGGAAAATGTTCTCGGCCAATCAGAATGCTTATTTGCTTTTCCGCGTTGTCTGCGTACCCTGCGCCGAAAATATTGGGTCAATCTCAACTTTTTCGGCGCGCGGAACGCAGACAACGCGGATTTTACCCAGAGTTCAGTGCTGTTTGTTGATTATTTTGCTTACCGAGAGAACGACCATAACCAACCAAGTGTAGTGTCTTACAAATAAATCTACTGCGATATAAATTTCAGTAAAATCACATTTTTAATGTTGAGTGTATGTTTGTCGTATTATTTTAAGGAAGTCTCGCTTAAATCTCCGCCGACGTTTAGTTAAGAAAATATTTTGTTGACAAGACTTGTCTACTATATTTGTGTAGAATTATACCCAATAATATTTTAAGAATGCAGTAAAGTGTATAATACAACTATCAACAGAAAATCGCAAAAATATATTTATGGTTTTGGTTCAAACGAATGGTGCTTGTAGTGCATGCTGCTTATGTGAAGAAAGTTCTACCAGCGAGTTAAATGTTTCAGTTATTAAAATGGTTCTGCTACAATCGTATTTTTGTACGAGAGAAAAAGGGTTAGGCGGGGGTACAACATTGTATTTTCAAGCTTCTTAACTGCACTAGACAACGATTTTAGCAGTTCTTTGAATATGTAACTATGCAGTACTGAAAATTCCGGAATGTGTGTGTTCAAGGCACATCATTTCCGATGGTCAAAGTCACGATTATGTTTTATAAGTGAACAGTAGGCCTATTAAAAACAATAACTTCGTGTACCTTGGCCCATGGTTCATTGTGGGGTTAATAGTAAAGAATAACATTTCGTAAGCCGGTTATAAGATTAAGATAGCCTTCCTGCAACTGGGTTGTCCTGTGACAAGGTATTTCTCCCCTTAATTTGTCTTGGCCTCCCATTTCAATCAGCCTGTTCCTAGCTTACTCACCATCTCCCTAAATCCCTTCACCTTACAGCCACCTGTTTCTTTCATTCCACTTTTTTACAGTTCAGTTTACAACAGTGTACCCTCTCTTCCCCAATAAAGTTCTGCTTGAACCTTGTTTCCCAGTTGTGCCTACCCTCTTGTTCCTCTCCTGCAGTTTGCCCCATTTCAGTGTCTTCACCGTTACTGATGGTCTGTATCCTTCCTCTCCCTCCCACCCCTCGTATTCCTTGTCCACCAACTATTAAGAATATATCTGTATTTCTGTACACCCTCTTCATCTCCACACACCATACATATTATAGGCCTATTTCTTTATCTCCTTATTTGTGTACTGTAGGATCCTTTTTTTTTCTAATCCTTGCTCCAAAAATTAAAGTACATAATCTTTCAGCAATAAAAAGGCACTTCATCTCATACCTAATATATTTTAGGACATTAAAGGATTCAGAAGCGTCTAATGTACATGCAACAGGTACTTACCCAAAGGGACGATAATAGATGAACTTACATTTCTTATTATTTTTAAGTAATCAGTGCAAATTGTACAATGCAGGATGATCTCACACCAGTAGTAGAAGTCAAAACCAAAAATACTAACGCTAGACTTCAAATCACACACACTGGCTCATTGCGCTGAAAGTACTGTACTACAAAGCCTATCAACCTATGTTACTTCAGATAATTGCTGCAAACAAAGCAGTGACCACATATCGTTACAGCCCAGAAATTACACAACATATATACAGCCCAGAAAATACACAATATTTATATATTTTTATTATATCACATAGCTAAGGTGTTTAGATGTATGGTAGTTGCAAATTTTTGGAGCAATAAATATATGTAACGATAGCATTTTTCAAGTTGTGTGAAGTGCAAAACGTAAACCTACTCTTTGCTCCTAAGCTACGGGGTGTCTGGTCAGTGTTATAATCCTGGTGTTACAGTCAGGGCTGATGAGAGGGTGTTGTGTGCATTGTTGCAACTGCGCTCAGCAGGCCCTTGGGTGGGTAGGGAAAGGGGGGGGGGCACTGGAGCTCTTTAAGACACAACGCTTTGATTATTATATTTCAACACTTTGTGTGTTTATATTTTACTACAGCATATGTTTATAACATGTAATCACAACATTCAATGGCTCATAACCTTGGAAAAATTTAAGGCCTCCTTCTTCGAATGGTTGAAACAAGGATTGGTAGGGGGCCGAGGTCACCATGTAGACGGGGTCCGAGAAGACTCTTGACGGGCCTGGTTACAGTGCCAGACCTATTCATATTTTATATCCTTTGAAGAAAATGGGTTGGTGGAATGGAGGTTGTAAGGAAAAATTAGTCAAATAGGAAGAAGAATTTAAAAACAAAAACATACCTGACATATATATATAAATATTATTTTTAAATATCACATTAACATGCACATTTTATGCGGGTACGTGCGCACACACACAGGCCTACCTGCTGAAATCAGAGCTCCTCCTGCCTCAGAAGTAGAATTGCACCCCTGGAGCGGGTTTACTGTAAATTTTATTGGTCATAATTAGATGATTTACAATTTCTATGTCAGCATAAAAAGCTAGTAAGGAAGCATTCTAAATGAAATTAGTATTGTCAGCTTTAATGAGCACTTTTAAAACAGTCTTGTACGAAGAATAATTTTAAAAAAATATTGAATCTTTATAAGTGTAATAAAATTTACATACAAAGTTCAGTACGTACATTGATACATTTTTTCATTAACAAGTATTAGAAAGATACATGTCACTTGAAGTGGGGGAGTATGGAAAACTTCGAAAGTGCTTGCTTTATTGACAGGATCAATTAAATTAATTGTAAAATGTTGTTGCATGTTAAATTTAAATTGTACAACATTATATCGTATTCCTTATTGTTTATGCAGACTGTATTCCACAGACAGCCTGTAGAATCTTGTCTTGTTATCTTGTAATACCTAATTCCATGCGCCTGAACAAATCAACACAAAATTATTTTATTTAATATAGTTATGCCAATTGGTGTAAATTATGGGTCCGCAAACAACACAGTGTTGGACATGTGAAGCAATAGGACTGAAATAGCCTTTGTTTTTGTTTATTGTGATTTACGAGAGTGTTAATTAAACCTTTCGCAGGATTCATGTGCGTTATTACATATCACACTGAGCATATAGAGCTGAAGGAGCCAACAGCTATTCAGAGCACTAGATTTTTTGCGTTAACGGTAAAGTTTGATAAAAAATAAATCCCAACGTTATGTTTCTTTTCTAAGCAGGAATTACAATGTTAGGCTATCCATTATTCACTACTGAGATATTGTCTTTTTTCTAAGTAGACTGTAACGTAACATGCTGTACAATAAGAGGGATAGGCCAAAAATTATCTTTATTGTATATTGTTTAATTCACGACAATAAATATGCAAAGATGAAAAGTAAATTTTAAAAAAACAGACTGAAAAAGTCCAGTACTAACGAATAATATTTGTTGCCAAAATTTGTTGTAAAATTCTATAGAATATTTTTAAAAAATGTTTTGTCAGTTTTCCAGAAATTTTTCTAATTAAAAATTTGTAAATGTTTACATATAAAAAGGATGTAATATATAATTAACATTCATACCCGTTCATTAAGATTTACAAGACATTTATTGTACTGACAGCACAGAAAGAAAAACTCCCCAAGAAAACAGTTTTGCCAAAATTTTTTTAGCAAATATTTTGCAATGGTATAATCTCTTGAACATGTGTTAATGTTACATTATTACTGCTTCGTAATTACTTTACCAGAAACATCACACTCACACACATAGCTCGCAAAGCTGCAGAAACTATTTTGCAAAAATTCATCCATACTGACATTAAAATTTTTGTAATTTCAATTGACGTTTACAAATTTATATGCCATACCTTCTTTTGAAATGTCCAGTTCAGTTTACGTATATTTATAGAAATTTTCCTAGACAGCATATGTGGTGACAGAAATGAAACTGCTGCAATCTTACAATGTACTAAGTTGGTCACAGAATCATCAGCATATCTGTACGTGCCAGAAATGATACACTAGTAACATTGCAGAATGCAGCACATTGCATGTGCATGCCAGGAACATTAGTTACATTAGCAACATTGTAGTTGGGACCTTGCAGCATATTGCCTGTACACGCCATGCCAGAAATGTCACACTGGCAATGTTGCAGATGGGATCTTGCAGTATTTGGCATACATGTGCCAGAAATATACAACCAATAACATGCTTATGTTGTGCTCTCAGTGCTAGAGATGTGCCGGCAACACGCTTGTGATGTGTAGAGAACATTCCTTCGTAACATTGCACGCACCTATTCTGCACATGCTTAGAACATCACTACACATTATGGCAATGTTAATGCAATGTGAGAGTGTGGCATGCAGACAACATGCATGAAAAATCACTGTACAGTTAGGGTTGGACTATTTTAAAACCAGTTTAAAGTTCACAGACCAAATTATAAAATTTATGATCAACAGCTTCTTGAATCTGTAACGTTTGAAGAATAATTATTATAATCCTTAATTAAACCCACAATTTGTGAAAGATCAGGGGTAGGCAGTTTATGCTTTGTAAATCAGTGAGGGAGTGGAATTCCTGCTGAAGGAATCAATAAATTGAAGGATTTTGTAATGTTAGGAAGGGTTTGGGAAGTTTTATTTATTTAAGCCAGCTTTGTACCCCATTCATGAGTATAATATATTCTGGAATGTATGTGTAGGTAACTGCTTTTTGCTATATTCCTTGCACGGCCCCATGTTTATGTGATTTTGTATTAGTTTTGGCGTTAAGGCATAGTTAATTCAGAAAGATAATTCTTCTGGGCTGCGAACACTCCTTTTCTTTTCTTCCAGACTTCATGCCATAAATTTCCTTGATCACCCTCTTTCACACAGTAATTGTGTCAAGTCTTCAGGGTGTGACAAATCACCTTACGTAAACCTACAAAACATCTGAATTTTTGGACAAGCTGTGTGTCTACAACATAACTAATGTGTTAAAAATTTTTATAGCAGGGTCAGGCTGGTGAGGAAGAAAGGAACTTTAGGCCTAGCATGATGGTGATGGGATTGGGATGTGGAAACAGTTGAAGGACAGGAGGAGAGTGGAAAGACTGGTCAGGTTGTATAAGGTGATAAACCAGAAGGGGGGGGGAGAGAATTGGCTGAAATAGCCTTTGTTTCTTTGTTGTGACTAATAACAGTATGAATTTCACCTTTCAGCACGATTTACATGCATTATTGCTTATCACGCTGAGCAAATATAGAGCTGAAGGAGCCAACAAATATTCAGCACAGTAGCTTTTTACATTATTTGTAAAGTCAGATAAAAAATTAATGCCAACCTTATGTTTGTTTTCTAAGCAGGAATTGCTAATATTAGGCTATCCATTATTCAGTACTGAGTTATTGTCTTTATTTTTCTATGTAGACCATAACTTACCAAAAGTGCTGTACAATAAGAGGTACAGGCCTAAAAATTATGTGTATGAACACTATGTTGTTTAATGCACAGCAACAAATCTACAAGATGAAAAGTAAATATAATAACACAAACTAAAAAAATCCAGTATTAAGAAATAATGTGTGTTGCCATGGTTTGTTGTAGAATTATACATAAAATATTTTTAAAAAAATCTTCTCAGTATACTATCAGTTTTTTAATGTAAAATCTGTAGTAAATAATCACATAGTAAAAAAGATGTAGCCTAATACATAAATTAACATCCATACCCTTTCATTAAAATTTGCAAGAAGTTCACAGTATAAGAAGAAGAAAAAAGCAACTCCTAGAACAATTTTTGCCATTTTTTTAGAAAATATTTTGCAATTGTGTAATCTCTTGAACGTGAGTTAAGGTTATATAATTACTAAATTATAAATAGTTCACCAGAAATTACAAGTTTATGTACCATGCCTTCTTTTTAAGTGTCCAGTTCAGTTTAGGCATTGTATTTATAGATATTTTCCTAGACAGCATAGGTTGTGACCAAAATGAAACTGCTGCAATCTTACAATGTGCTAAGTTGGTCACAGAATCACCAGCATATCTGTATGTGCCAGAAATGTTACATCAGCAATGTTGAAGATGTATCCTTGCAGTTGAGGTCTTGCAGCATATTGACAGTACATGCCATGCCAGAAATGTCACACTGGCAATGTTGCATACATGTGTCAGAAATGTCCAACCAACAACATGCTCATGTGCTCTCAGTGCTAGAGATGTGCCGGCAACATGCTAGTGACATGCAGAGTACGTTACTTTGTAGGATTGTCTGCACCTGTTCTGCATGTATACTTTAACATATAAGAAAACCACTTTTTGACATTTGTGTTTGCATTTATTTTTTTAGTTGTTTCCATGAAATAAGCAGCGTTTTCCTCTGCCACAAGTAACTTTTGCACAAACACACTTAGCTGGGTCTCAAACTGTGCAATTTATCAAAATTAAAAGTTATTTCCTGCAGAAATTGGTACACACGATAGCCTTCAAAACTGAAAAAAAAAAAATGGAATTCTTTTGTGAGACAGACAATAGCACGTTCTGACAATGTCAATACAAGGTGAGAGTGTGGCGTGCAGACAACGTACATGAAAAATTACTATGCTACTAGCTGCCCCGACAAATGTTGTTTTGTCACATAATTAACTTATTGTAAGTGTGTAAGGATGTGGTATATAAGTGGAAGAGGTCTAAAAATAAAGAAATTAATAAATAATAATAACATAGCAGCAACACCTGATGGGGATAGACTGGTATCAGCTCGTGGGGATAACTGATCAATTATCACTTACACAGTTATCGACCGCGTTCTATAATTATTACATTAAAAATATTTACCAAACAATAGCACTTAGTATAAAAAAAATAGAAAAAAACCTATTCGCAGACCTACCGAATGTATATAAAAAATTTCATTGAAATCGGTTAAGCGTTTCGGAGGAGGATGGAAACAAACACTGTGACACGAGAATTTTATATATTAGATTACTGTTGGGTTATTTAAAAACCAGTTTCAAGTTCACAGACGAAAATATAAAATTTTTAATCGGTAACTTCTAGAAACTGTAACATTTGCAAAATAATTATTAAAATCATTAAACTGGTGCATTATTATGACAGAATAATATTTTACAACCCATAGTGCGTTAAATATTAGGGGTAGGCAATCTATGCTTTGGAAATCAATGAGGGAGTGTAATTTCTGCTGAAGAATTTGGCAAGATGAAGGGGTTTGTAAAGTTAGAAAGGGTTTGGGAAGGAACTGCTATTTTCTACATTACTTGAGTGGCCTCATGTTTATAAGGTTTTGTATTAGTAGTGGGATCAAGGCATAGTTACTTTAAAAAGATAATTCTACTGGGCTGCGAC
The DNA here is from genome assembly GCA_003012365.1 of Medauroidea extradentata. Taxonomy (NCBI): domain Eukaryota; kingdom Metazoa; phylum Arthropoda; class Insecta; order Phasmatodea; family Phasmatidae; genus Medauroidea; species Medauroidea extradentata. The sequence goes on from PNEQ01109189.1 coordinate 27,874, forward strand.
TACTCCTATTTTCATCATGACTTCATGCCATAAATTTCATTGATCAACCTCTTTAACACAGTAGTCGTGTTGAGTCTTCAGGGAGTGACAAAGCAACTTAAGTAAACCCACAAAACATCTGAACATTTGAACACGCTATGTGTCTGCAATATAAATAACGCGTTAAAATGTATTAGGAAGGGTCAGGCTGGTGAGGAGGAAAGGAACTTGAAGCCTAGGGTGATAATGGAGGAATTAGGATGGAAACTGTTGAGGGACAGGAGGAGGATGGAAGGACTGATTAGGTCGTATAAGGCAATGATTGGGGAGGGGATATGGGGTAGTTTGGCCTGCAAGCTAAGCAAGGTAACTTTTCTGTACAAGGGAAATAACAGTGAAAAAGATTTATAGGGTAAAGATGAGAACGGGAGAGGGGCAGACAGTCAATGCTGGTGAGAACAGTGGGGAAGTGGAATGTTCTGAGGGAGTGAAGCATTCTGCGGGAAGAATTGGTGATTGTGAGGGTGTTTGGAAGGATTAGGAATGGACTGGTGGATTGGTGCTGTGTGGATGGGGAAGAGTCTGCTCAAAACTGTATGTTAGCACAATTAAAAGAGTAAAACTTATTATTAGACAGTATACACAATAACCCTTTTAGCTATATTAATTTGTATACTGATTAAGTCATCTAAAACATATGTAAAATGGGTATATCCTTTTGTGCTAACCTACTCTCTAGATATTGGTGTGATTTGTAGGCCTATTGTCTACAAAATAATGCTTCTGTACATATGTATTACATAGATACAGGCCTATAAGTACCTATATACTAAAATATACTACTAAGTTTTAATGCAGAATATTCTTATTTAGTTAGGAACTAAGTATTTTAATAGGCTCCCAAATCAAAACTTTAACATCTTTGTAAATTTAAAATTGTGACAAAGAAACTGTTGTTGATGAATTTTGTCATTTAGATTTCCTAAGTGGATTGGTAGTAATTTTTATTTTGTAACATATTTTTATGCCGTTTGTAGTAACATATTGTGGTGTTCTTATACTAAATAATGTAATCAATGATAATATAAATGGTTGCTGGTCTCGTGCGATGTTTATTACCTATATTTACAGACTTCGCATCTGCTAGGGTTGAGTCAGAAAGAACACAGTGAAGCCCACATTGTCAAAATTTGTTTTGACAGTTACTGCCTACAGTCGTGACGTCCTATTTAATATGTAAAGCGAATAATAGATGGATGTGGCAAGGATCATGATCATATTTATTTGAAACGACAGTTACTTAATAATTAAATTAATTCACCATACATAATTCCACGGATAATTTTGTAGCACAATTACACTTTTAACACGAATCAATTCACATTTTACACTTCCAGCTGATAAGAAAAGTCATCACACATATCTTATTTTTCTTTTTGTCATAACAATATTTACAGTACTTTCTTTCTCCAGCTCCACAGACAGTGCTGTAAATAAAGTTGTGCATTATGGGTAAGCAGAAATTTTACAGCTTTTCGCGACCGTGTGAATCACTAGGTCAAAAATCCGCTCTGTCTGCTCTGTCTGTTCGACGTTGTCGTCGACCGTGTGAATCCACCTTTTCTCTCAAATAGGTATTCTTACTGTCCACAGAACATTTATCGTGGATGCGCGTACTACAGCTTCTCGAAAAAAAACAATGAATTTCTGACGACCGTAAAATGGATTACCACAAACACACTATCGGTCATGAAGAAAACACGTGAACAAAATAATTCACAAATTCGCGGATATCACAGAAACACGCTTCGAGACGAGAGCTCAAAGGTGCCGTGACTACTCTCCCTGAGCTCTTACCTGTGAATGCAATATAGTATAATATATTATAACAATTTATTTACTGCACACATTAACGTCAGCCAAATAGTCTGTTAAAAAACATATAAGGCTGGCACTTAAAAACCCATTACAAGGAAAATCACTAAACAATACTACAAGAAAACAAGATGTTACAATGATTATTTAATGCAATAATCACAAAAGATATGCGATGATTTAAATTTAAAAAAACTATATAAAATAGAGAAAACTAAAGAAGTACAATAAGTGATCTACAAAAAGAGATTTATTTCAGAGGAAATAATATAGTATTGTGTAGTATATTATAATATATAATAATTAATTATGATATAATATAATATATTAGCTAATGTATTATTATGTAACATAATAATGTATAATATAAATAAATTTTGACTACGTTTGACACTACTTATGACAAGTTCGATTGTTTTATTAGTCTCCTGGATATAAATTTTTATTCTAGTATATTTATTGTTTTACACAGCAATGAATTCCTATTAACAACGCTCTTTCTGGGTATAACTAGCATATAGCAAATCTTCACCTGCTTTGTGCAAATATGAGACTGGCAATAATTAACTGTATTCCCATAAATTTTGTAGTTAAGTTTCGTAAATTTATAACAATTACTTTTTGTCAATTTATTTAGCACGTTACTTAAACATGTGAACCGTTACTTTACAATGCTAGGAGTAATAGTTTTTAACAATAATTTACTGTAAAAGATTAAAAACTAACTGCCGAATATGGTTTTTTAACTTTTTAAATAAATTTTCTATAGTGGAATATTCTTGTAGTGTTTTGGGAACATTATTGTACTGACTTAAATAAAATTTACAGAAAATAAAGTGCATACAAAAATAGAAATAAAGGTAAGCATAGTCACAGCTATAAAATTCTTGGTTAATTTGACAATCGTTTAAATTTTCAATTGCATCGCGCTGTTTTCTATCGGTATCACTGCCATATACGTTTTGTGTTGTGGTCCCGGTCTGGGGATAACCTTTACCACAGTAACAAAATTATCATTTAACAGTTACCTCGAGCTCCGTAAAGGTACAGTGTACGCTGCTGTAGAATTGTTGCTGGTCGTCAACTCTACGAGCTGAGCGTAAATATAAAATCTCTCTGAAGAATTCTGGTGGCAGTGTCGAGTCCTCCTTGGATTTTCATTCAACCTAAAACAGGTATTTTTGCTGCCTCTATGTGTACCAGTTTTCGTGACGATCAGTTAAATGACGTAGATGTTAATGCACTGCAGCGTCGTTTAGAGAGTTATGGTAAAATGTATAGCACAAAAACATTATCTTTGAAGACACTTTAATGTTGTAACATTCATTACAGAATAAAAAGTAGTAATAGAAGCGACAAGGAATTTTTTTCACTGTTGTTATCGTACCTGTGACAAGCCATTTGTTCGTCAGCCCGATTTATTATATTTAATAGTCATCAGTGTCAACTAGCATAAACCAATATGTAATAATAACCATGCCTTGCGATCATTCGTTCTCCTCGCCATCACATTGAAATAGTTCTCATTAAGAGGCCCGCCAGCCTGCCATGAATGTTGTGATGTAGAGGTTCAGGAGAATCATTTTTTCACATAAAATATTAGTCGTGAGATTGAGTGCTTGACATATAAATGATATTAAGGTACCTCACATTAAGGATAAATTGTTTAAGTTCTATCAGTTTCTTGGGTAATTATAAAATAGGGCCTTAACAATCCAAATAAGTGACTTTTCCGGTCGTAATTTTTTGTTATTTTTACATAAAACAATTTAACCTTAGTATATCTGTCCTTTAGCTTTCGATCCCGTGACCTTGTAACAACTGAAAATTTTTAGGGAATCTTGTTCTTGTAATATGTGTCCTGCGCAAATATGCAGTCAGTGTTGTGGAAAATTGAAGTATTCGCGAGACCGAGCCGAGAGGACAACAGAGAGAGCAAGAGACAACCTCCTCCACAACAGGGGCTGACCCAATCCCGCTTTTGTGGGGGAAAACTCCACGTCCGTGAGGTCGAACGGCCGCTACGGCGCTATGTAGGCGGGCCCCTTGAGGTACCATTACTGCACCAAATTTTATATAGAAAAAGGAATTGTACATATTGTGTCTTTGTGAAAACGAGGGAGAGAGGAGCAGGAGCAGAGAGTGTCTAGGGACTCATCCAACCCCCGCTCGAACCACCTCCCTAGCTAAACAAAAGGGGAGGGGCTGCAGCCATAGTTTTGTAAGTTATGACTGTATTGCAGATAATTAGTAATTAAGATATTATGAATGTTAAAAACTAAAGGAACCATTTTATGTAATTGAATGTTAATAGCAAAGAGAAATAAACATTATTTAACAAATACGGTTCTGGCCGGAATATTTGTCCTCGAGAGGTGGGGCCATCGGTTGAAAGTTGACCTCTGATTGGTCCAAAATGAACAGGAGCTTGCGGGCCAAGTGTCGGGGGTCTTTTGGTGTGAATCGAGAGAGAAGCAAGACGTCGTCGGGCCGAGACAGACGTCGAGCCGGGAGAGTCATCGGCGAGTCGCGGTGACGGTAGGGCAGAGTGCCACCGTCAGGCGTCGAAGCTAGGCGTCAAGACGCGGAGTATTGTGGGCCGAGGCGCCATCATCGTTGATTTGTGCGTCGGGACGCCATTAAGGTTTCGCCAAGTTACCAAGTACGTTGGGCCGAGGCACTTCTGATTGTTAATTATAGAGACATTGTAAGACGAGGCAGTTTGTTTTCTAAGTAGTCGGCAGGGTCTCCGTGCACGCGACTGTTATCATTAAGAGCCGTACCGACAATTCTACGACAGTATCGATCCACCTCGAGAGGACAGCAACAACGTGCTACCCGGGAAAAGGACTTGCAAAGCTTTCATTCCAGTATCATAGTATCCAGAGCTTGCACCCAGCAAAAATAGTCAATCAAGCGATCCACAGAATTAAATACAAGTAATAAGAAATAAATAAAAACACACAAAGCACGTCGTATACCAGTTCTCGGGGCGTACAGGAATATAAACATTACCACGTGGATTAGTGACATTGGTTTATGTAACCACTTGTAGTGCTTGAGATTATGTAATTAGTTTGTTTATTAGCTTAATATTAAAAATTGGTAAACATGACGATTCGAGACTCCAAATCAGATTAATAACTAACTCTACTAGAAGCGACATTATGTAGCTATTTAACCATTGCTGTTGTAAAATCTCTCGGGCCATACAGTAAAACAAACAAAGTTAAATGGAGTTTGAAACATTACTTTACACAACCGGTTACTTTTCCAGAAATACTGTAATTTGTAAGTTTCTCCTTTAATTATTTAGAAATTGTAAATGAAAGCTATGGGAACGATATATATCGAATATGAGTCGAAAACACATATTACCCCTTTTGTAACCAGTTTAGGGCCGAATTCGGATAATATATTTTAAATGGTACTTGGGATATTTACAAAAGCACCAATTTAAAGCAAAGAGCCCTTAGATATCTCGATTGATTCGATAGATATGGAAGGATAATCGAAAACACATTTTTCCGTATTTTCAACCCTTTAAATAAAGAATTTCGAAACGTCTTTGAGTCCTGTCATAGACATTTCTAAATGTAACCAATTAAAGTTAAAATCACGACGATAGCCAATTGTGTTTCAAAGATATAGACGATTCATAAAAAACACATTTTGCTCCTTTTTACTGCCTGGTGGTTGAATTAAAAAAAAAACACTTAAAACTTATTTTTGGGTATTTACGCAAGCAATATTTTGAAGTGAATATCAACTCTCTATCCCGAAGTGTTCGATAGATATCGATAGTTGATTGGAAACACATTTAACGTCTTTTCACCCCCTTAAATGCCGAACTTCGAAAAATCCTTAAATTGGCTAATATGCATTTTTACGAGTGTCCTATTAAAGTAAAAATCACGATGATAGGCCGTCGGGTTCGAGCTCAATCGACGTTTCTTCGGAAACACATTTCACCCCTTTTCACCTCCTTAGAGATCGAATTTCGAAAAATCCGTTCTTAGTGCTCGTCTACGACCTGAGGGGAACCCCCACAAAAAATTTCATGATTCCAGGTCCAGTGGTTTGGGCTGCAGTTTGATATGTCAGTCAGTCAGTCAGTCAGCTTTCATGCTATCGATAAAATGGTGCTAGAATTTATCAATCTCAACACACACACATATATAATGATTATTATTATGAAACATGTACAGAAAATATATTATTTTATCTTTACAAGTCCTAACAGTACCGACCGTGCAAATTTTTGTCCATTTCACATCCAGGCTGACCTTCACAGACCTTTATAACGAAGGCAACCAGTCGTTACAGTCAATTGCACGAACTTTTGCTCTTTTATAACAGCCTTGCCGTCAAACCTTTTTGCGGTACACTAACATTACTTTTTAGCTATCCCTGTTGGCGTTTTTACTGTCAACATCGATTTGCCATAATTCGCGTATCCAGATAATTTAGTGAATATTGTCAGCTCCCAAAACGATGCGACTAGCTCGTCTGAGGAAACAGGAGTTTCGTGCTGTTTCCACTGTTATTCCGTCTAGACTTGTGTTTGCGCCGTTGCTGTAGTGTGATACTGTTTTGTGTGTAACATTTTCTTCGCCTTTGTTATTATCTGTGCTAACTTAGTTTTGGTGTCTTGAGTTTTCTCAGTTTTATTTTCATTCCTTTCTATTTCTAGTTTATTTGTTTTGAAGTTATGACATTTCGTTTATTTGTGTATACTCTTGGAAATGTTTAATTTCCATTGTTTATGTATGTGTTGATTTCAACCATTCCAGCACGTATTTATTTCTTTAATTTTTTCTTGGTTCATTCTTGATTTTCTGAGACGGCAAAGCACTGCATTGGCTAAAGTCCACAATATTTCACTAAATCGTTTACTCCCCAATGCAAGGACCTTTGTAAGACATTAGGAAGTTCATACCGTGTTTCGTGACATTTAGTTTCTGAAATGACGTTTGCGCTTGTTCGCGGAATACACTGTATTTTACTAACTGTTAACGATGAAGCAAGCACATGAGAAGAGCGTCTTCTTGAATAATGGTTAGAAACCTCATAATTCAGTGTTATATTTTAACCACCGACGCATAAAAGAGAGGTGCTATAAGTTTAACACGTATATCAGTTTGTCTGTCTGTAGCATCGTAGCTCCTAAACGTATGCACCTATTTTGATTTTTTTTTATTCGAAAGCTGACTTAATCGAGATTGTTCTTAGCTATGATTCAATGAAATCTGTTCAGACGTTTGAAGATCATCAGCAGAAGATTTGGGCAACTTCTATTGGTCTGATCAATTCGAAATTTACTTTCGTGTGACTTCAATTATATCGCAATAACATGGTCACCTTGACCTGATGCTGCAGCATCATCTGGAATCTGCAGGATTCCCAACTCCTCACCAACTTACAGTCGGAGTTTTTTTGTTATATTTAATTATGTTTTACTTATAGTTCGAGGTTTGAGTTGAAAAAAATTGTCCGTAAATGTGGACTATGTTGTTTAACAGCTGTTACTCCGGCAAGAAAATAATACACTTCAGTTCTCGAGTTTCGGAGTTCCATTTGGTAGAGACTAATAGCGACTGAGTACCAGTGTACCAATCAACGGGATCAATGGGAGGGAATCCCCAATATCATATATTTTCCTTGTCTCATGTACGAAAATTTTAACCCTGCCAAGGAAAGTAATTCCCTCCTCCCTTGAAATATTGGAAAAATTTTAATTGCTCATGCACAACGCTATTCACGGTAAATGGAAGTCAAGAATTTATGGTTTCATAATTCATGAAAATATATAATACTTTTTTTAACTAAATTTATTTATCCTTGTATATATATATATATATATATATATATATATATATATATATATATATATATATATATATATATAACTGAAAGTAAGACTTCGGATTTTTTGATATTACATTTGTAAAATCATTCGCTCAGTACGATATTTTTTCTGATATTATATTTGATTTTCTGCTACCGATATGTTATGTAAACTCTTAAAGTAGCACCATTTTGCATCTTATAAACTAAAACTTTCCGGGGAGAAACTACACTTCCCCCACCAATCGAATTTATTTGGTGGATTGATGTGTACTAATATTCCCTCCTCAGAAAAAAAACCATAATTTTCACACTACTGGCTACAAAAGGGGGTGGTAGCTACTTTGCTCTAAGACAACACAAACGTTTGCTTAATTGTTCCCGCAGTAGAATGTACTTTGCAATTTTTTATGTAAGAAATTAGTTAATAAATTATAACAGTGGTTCTTTTGACTTTGTTGATTTCTACCAATTAAGTAATACTATTATTATTACGCATATATCAGCTAGTTTCATGATTCATTTTTCAAGTAGTGTTGAAGAAATGACGGTAAGTAACAGAATTTCAAATTAATTAATATACAGCCTGATTCTGAACAACACCGACAAACTCCGGCTGGTGATTCGTTATGAAAATACAAGGAGAAATTGTACCTAGCATTTTTCGCCTTAACTTAATATTAAGGGAGTTTGGGGGTCTCTGAATATCCAAATTTATAATCATATTTATCCAAAATATCGGAAACTAAATTACATAAAAAACAATACTGCCAGCATTGTTTAAGGCTATTGGGATCTTCAAGCCAACAGCAAATACAGCTTGATACCTGCCATCCTTATGAAAAGAATAAGGGTGGCTATTCTCTAATTGCATACAATTATCTTACCGTCAGAATTTTCAAACATTTAAAGATGGTTTATTGAGAAATGAAACCTGTGTAAAAAAGTCCCCTTTTTGTAACGGTCAAGGACATGCCGTTTATGCTCAAAACACAATTGAATATTCGCGCAGACATACAGAGCCCAGAGCATAGGCAATGCTGCAAACACGTATGTGATGGGTGCAGCATACTGACAAGTACTATAGTTTAAGTCGCAATCAGATTGTTGCTAGTATTATGCATACTATCGTAGCAGCTGAGAACGAAAATGGTAGGTCCCAGGCAGTTGAAACATGGGTAAATGGTATTATGTTCGTCATGCTGATAATAAAACAAACACGAATAACTTCGTGAGGTAATGCGTGAAAAAGAAAAATAATAGTACAATATCGGCATCAATGTTGTTTATCTAAAATATGTCAGCACAACCGTCACAGCGATTCAATGGTCACGATGCTTGTCTCAGTACAATGCGATACGGTTTTGATTACCGCCGGGTGTCACGCCGATTCACGTGAGGGAATCGTGAGGGTACGATGACGTTGGCCGGTGGTTTTTATCGTTGGTCTCACATTTTTACTTATCCTCCATTCCCAGTGCAACTCCATGTTCACACCATGTCACCCTCTCTTTGGCTCTCAAAATCTCAAATGTTATGAGTCGTCCGAAACTCATCTCATCCACGATCGCAACCCGTATATCTACCTACACACACTCTGTCGTTAGGCATGCATGCCTTCTTCCCTTTTTAAGGAGTTTGGCGAAAATTGTTTATTTCGACAAAACTAAACTCTCTGAACTGTTTTTGTGTTTGCAATCACACCCGTGTTACAAATTAACAGAATATCATGACCTACGGCGTTTTCAAAGGTGTAACAAGACCAGTTTTTTTCTGCATCATGTGGGAATCCTAAACGTTTATGCAGCTCAATAACTTTTAAAATCCAGACTTTTTGGGAGATAGCATGCTTTAGAGAAACAACATTAATACCGACATTGTACTATTACTTTTCTTTTTCACGTATTACCTCATGAAGTTATTCGTTTTTGGTTTACTATCAACAAGGCGGACATAATAACATTTACACATGTTTGAGCTGCCTGTGACCTACCATTTTAGTACACAGCTGCTTCGATTTGTACGCAGAATACTAGTAATAAACTGATCTGCGACTTTAACAGTATTGTACTTTTTGTTCACAGTAAATGTTCACCACCGTCAGTATGCTGCACACATCACATGCATGTTTGCAGCATTGCCTGTGTTCTGGGCTCTGTATGTCTGCGCGAATATTCAAGTGTGTTTTGAGCATAAACTGCATGTCCTTGACCGTTACAACAAGGGGACCTTTTTTGTTACACAGGTTTCATTTCTCAATAAACCATAATGAAATGTTTGAAAATCCGGACGGTTTGCAATTGTAGGGTAGCGACTCATATTATTTTCATAAGGGTGGATTGTATCAAGCTGTATTTGCTGTTGGCTTGAAGATCCCAATAACATTAAACAATGCTGACAGTATTGTTTTTTATGTTACTCAGTTTCCGATATTTTGGATAAATTCTATTATAAATTGTTAAATACAGACACTCTTTTACTCCTTTAATGTTAAGTTTAGGCGAAAAATGTAAAGTACAATTTCTGCTTGTTTTTTCATAAGGAATCACCTGCCGGAGTTTGTCGGTGTTGTTCAGTTACATCCTGTATTTGCACAGGTTTTTTTTTCATAAGGAATAACTGCCATTTTTTGCACTACAAGTCTAATTAGTTAATTACTTCAATATGTTACTGTTGATTGTAATTTCTTTCTAAATACTCCAACTGTGCAACCAATAATTGATAGACGGACCGTGATGTACGAATGGTTAGACTATTCGCCCGCCACCAAGGGGTCCGGTTTACACTCCCGGTTGTGTCGGTCCCCGGATTTTCGCGTGAGGGAATCGTGCCGGACGATGTCGCTCGTCGGCGGGTTTTTTCCTCGGGGATATCCCGTTTCCCCCGCTCATTCATTCCGGCGCCGCTTCGCCTTCACCTCATGCCACCTTTCACAAGCGCTGAAGACTTGATGTTTAGCGCTGACCTAAATCTCTTACTCAATACCTAACAGCACAACATTTGTGTTCCATAACGTATTTCTGCGTACAGAAAGCAAAGAATAAAACTGTATTAGTAAAATTTTTACGACGCTTTATAATTAACAGTTATCTTTGTACACTGTCCTCGGCGGAATAAATAGGGTCTATATCGAAACAAATATCATACTTGTAAAATCAAAAATTTTGTCATATAAGTACACACAGATAAAATAGGTGAATCTGTTTTATGAAATAATTTTGTTATAGCTGTTAATTAATGTCTTGTAAATTTTGTATGTATATCATATTTGCGATTCAATTTAAACTTAATAAAAACAAATGCCAGCTTTAGGTTTAACAGATGACAGTTTGTGCCCTAATGTGGGAATTTTTTCGCGTCCATGGAAAGAATTTAAGGAGTTAAATGGACACATTCAGCAGGCGAAACCATTTAGCAGCGCTGCTAGGCACTGCTGTGAGTAGCGTCGTATATTCTGCTGAATTAGCTACTGCAGCGGTGCGTCAGCCACTTCAGGGTGGATTGTTTTAATTAATTTTGTTCGTGCTTATTAAGGAAGCCACAATTTTGTCGCGAAAGGTTTTTTGTACCATTTATTTAGTACCTTACGTGCACATCGGTAGCTTGCTTCATAGTTATTGGCAGTGTGTCTATGTTCAGACAAGTCTCTCATTTGACTGGACCATTTAGAGTAAGACTATTGTGGCACCATACGTCCGTGATTTTTCAGTAGAAACCCAAGACAAATGAGAGTTAAATCATCCAATCACTGACCACGAGGCAGAGCTGCAGATATGCACATAAGAGACTGCAGTAAATTTATGCAAAAATCTTTTCACCATAAAATCGTGTATCTTCTTATTGGTTTTGTCCTTTTTGAACAATGTAGAGAGATGCTTTACGACCTTTTACAAGCCATTATTTAAATTACAATGTTCGTATATATGTAAGAAAGTTGTCCATTAGCAAACAATTTGTCAACCACTTACGAGTATCCAATTGAGCTAAAATTTGGCATTTTCATGTATGTTCAGTGGCAATGCAGTATTATGGTATTACAATACGTATAAATCATTATATTATTTAAGTTACGTGAGCTAAAAAGTACAAATTAAGTTTTTACAAGTTTTTTAGGTCTGTTACGTGCTGAGCAGCTGAATGGCAGAGGTAACAATTTATCTAGCGTTCCAACTTCGGGGAAATGGGCGCAACCTGTTTAGTTAAATGTATAACCCTTCTGTTCCGGAATAACTGGAAGGGTGGACCAACATTTCTTCCGGTCTCGTGGGAACAACACGAAAATTGAAATGAGACATCTACACAACAAAAATGGCGCCTTGAAAAGGGTCGAAATGAGTATCAAGAAAATAAATACGTTCCAAAGATTTCAGACAAAAATGTAAAAAAAATAAATAAATAAAAGTACAAAACCAGCCTTTCTTTTAAAAATTTGAACTGACAAGTAAATTTATGTTACATTTGTTATGAATGTATATATTAGGTTAATTCTAGGTTCATAATAATTCCTCTCTTGGTAACTTATTATCATAACATAGGCGTACGTTGATAGGTAAGTTATAGGAACGCGTAGAAATGTAGATCTTTCTAAATTAAAAAAAAAAAAATATATATATATATATATATATTAATGCGTGAGATGGTATCCGTTTTACTGGTTACTCAAGCTTCAAGCTTGACCCATGTCACGTCAAGATTCTTCTCATAACATTCTCTACAGACCCTTGTTTTACATCCGCTGCTCCAGTTTATAATTTTAATATAGTGTTACCTTGTTTAAACGTTTTGCAAATTGAACCGTTCATTTTATATAGTTTGTCAAGATCTGCAATTCTTTAAAAACTCGATTTGCTGGTTATGATGATTAACATTCACTGCTCCCTCAAACACTAGAGAGGGAACACTATCTAAACACATCTGATAAATCTGAAGGCTGCCAGCCAACTACTGGATAGAAACTACGTCTAGCGAGTACTCTACGCCCCGTCTTGTGACGAATGTGGGTTTTATCCCTGGAAGATATCGGGCGGTAAGTTTGACGCCGGTGCGATCCAAGAGGATATTGTTATTGAAGAAATTTTCAGACGTAATTTGGTGAATTTGTAATAACTGACACGACATACAGGGCCTAGGTACCAACGGAGCGATGGTGCATTGCATTGCGCCTATGTGGTAGACAAACCGCCAAGCGTAAGTTTCACAGGTTGCATAGTGACAGGCGTTATTAATAAACTCTCATAAATATTACGAAACGAATTTTAACGACTGCCAGTACCCTAACCGTGTTACACAAAAACAATTTTTTTCTCAACCTTTTCTTACTTAATCTATCAAAAAAAAGTATAATAGTACGCAAGGTTGCCATTTTTTGAACAATAACTTCAGGCCTCTACCAATTTCAACAGTTTCGTTCACTTAAGGTTAAAAAGAAAAAGTGGTTTTTAATATCTTGTAGTTTCTTATTTACATCCACAAAAGCATTTCGAGACATGTTTATTTAATGGCGCGCACCGCTCTCAATAATAACTTCAGGCTATATGTCGCATACATATGTTATCGACATATTTTGCCGTCAGGAATCGCCTTCCAAAAAAGTTTTGGTCTAATAAAGAATTAGCCCCTCTCTCTATCACACACTTTCTACATATTTGTGTATGTGGGGGGAGTGGAAGGTGGGTGTGCTTGTATGGGGAACTTGTATTTTAGCTCCAGCCTTAAAAAGGTCAATCAAAAAAATGTTGGATACGGGATATATATGGAAGTGGATGAAGACAATAGCATTACACAACAAAATAACTACACGATAACATTATTTTATTTATAATTGCTGGATTAATTTTATTGCAATCCACAGAAAGAAGTTTTTTCACGACAAGAGGATGACTTTGAACAATTCCAAAAATTTCAACTCGCTAGAAGATGAATTTAAGATTATGTTACCTGCAGGAATAAAGTCACAAATTGATATTTCCCACTTATATCAGTGGTTTATGTACATTTGAGGAAAAGCATAATAAGGAATATGCTCTACAAGACTGATTTTAACTCTGGAATTCAAACCAATCTACGTGAAAGGAAAGGAACGACACGCCGTCCATTGTCACTTCCGGTATTGTTTCCACTGTTTGAGAAAGGAAACAATAAGTAACAAGAGGCACAAGGATTTATTATTTTGAATATTGTTTTTTTTTTACTTTTGTTACTTTCCAATATTGTCTGTTTAGAATAGTATTTCGTTACAATAAATACGTAGCTGTAGGGAATTTTTTGTACTAATTACCCTCGGTATATCTGTTTGCTATATTAAAACGAAGTAAATGATTAGATATGAACTGTATAGGCCTACTTAGTGACTTACTATTTATTTTTAAAGTTAAGAGTGTCGTTTAACTCATTTGAAGTCTTAAATTTTTAAATTGACTTACAGCAGAGTAAGTGTTGGTACATTTTGCAGTAATTATTTATTGAATCAGTTAAACATAACAACACCATTAGTAACTACCGACTAGACTTACAACTTCTGTTCAAAATGTAGTAATGCTCATATTTTTTCAGCGTGCAAACTCTGTCTATCAAATTCTACTAATTTAACGTACGTTGTTTTGGCACTGAGGTCCGGATTTGTACCTACCTATATGAGCTAAAGTTTTACCACACAATGGTGTATTCCTTTGGAATCGCAATAAACTCTCCGGAGTTTCGATGTCGCGAATTGTTATTGAGAAAATTAATGACTCGGAGAAAATGTTAGTTTGGAAAGTTGTCCAAAAATTATTCCTTTGTTTACCCGCATTTAGTTTTTAATACAGACTTTCAGAAATGTATTGACTTCAACTGCTGTGATAGTTTTAAATAACGAATTTTCCGGTGCAGAGCGCCCTTAAGCAATTGGCTGTTTTTCTGGGACCTACGTGCATTAATTGAGGAATTCGTTCCTAGCATCTGGAACGCAATAGACTGTAAAGTGTTCTTGCCCCTTACAGACAACCAGTCTGCAACCCTTACAGTCTACCAGTCTACGAATCTACCGGTCTACCAGCTATACTCTATCCAGTCTAAGGTTGCAGCAGAAATAATAATTGCTAACGAAATAAATCAAAGCATTTTAATTTTATTTTGATTCCTCGCATTGTGAGTGTGCCTAATACAGTTACCTTGCATTCTTCCCAATATTTCAAAAGAAATGTATGCTGTACAAAAATTTTATTGTCATTCACTTGCATGAATTAGCTGCAACCTTAGAATGGATGGAGTATAGAGCTGTGTGCAGTCATTACTAAGCGCCGTTTGCCCTAGAAGACTTCACCTCAAGCTATTGTTTTATTTAAATGTACAGGAAAATCGTACAGACTTAAAAAATACAAAATCACCCGTTTAATAGTTTATTTTGTAATTTATATAACTGACGTATAAATTAAGAGAAATTCAATAAAAGTAAAAACAAAAAGTTACCGACATATCAGATACGCCTACGTTCCTCAAAGAGCGTGCAAATTAACAATGAAAGTTAAAATCGTTTAGGTATATCTACGAATATTTAACCATATTTAGACACATGATAAACGAAATATACAAAAAATAAGTTAGCTTACTGAGATGCGTAAACAGTTCGGTGAAATTCGAGAAAAAAAATTTTAGAGACGTGTTTCTATCATCAAGATAAAAATAGCCGCGAATTTCAAAATATTACCAAAGGATGACCGAAATACGCAAAAGTTCCGTAAACTAAGTACAATATGCGTGCCGAGATAAATTAACTGCGGAATAATCTTTCTTAAAATATGTCACATTAACATAAAATACAAAAATAGCCGTCCTTTCGAAAATAGGAATACAGAATAAACGAAATACTCAAAGTAAATTCAGATTTGTGTATATCAAATTTATATGTGTACAAAGTTTGATGAAGTTCGGAAAAATATTTCCTAAGATATGTATTACTATTCTAAAAATCTAAAAATCTTCGCCCTATTTGAAAATAAGAAAACACAGTCAAAACGAAATCCACGAAAGTAATGTCAGCTTTGTATGTAGTGTATGTGTACCAAGTTTGATAAAATTCTGAAAAACATTTCCTATTCTGTGTTATACTATGCTAAATTTATAATAAATACCGTAATTTAGAAAATATGATCACAGGATGAACGAAATTCACAAAAGTAAAGCCAGCTTTGCATGAGGTCCACGTGTGCCAGGTGTTTGATGAAATTCTGAAAATTTTTTCATGAGGTATATAACATTCTGTTAAAAATATAAGATGGCTGCCATTTTGAAAATATGAACACAGGATGAATGAATTTCACAAAAATAAAGTTAGATTTGTAGGTAGTATGTGTGTACCAAGTTTGATGAAAAACTGAAAAATATTTCCTGACATATATATTATTATACTAAAAATAAAAAAATTGCCGCCATTTTGAAAATATAAACAAAGGATGAACAATATACACGAAAGTAAAGTAAACTTTGTATACAGTACATGTGTACCAAGTTTGATGAAATTCTAAATTAGGTTTCCTAAAATATGGAATACTATGCTAAAAATATATATATATATATATATATATATATATATATATATATATATATATATAAATAACCGCTATTTTGAGACTATAAGCACAGGATAAACGAAGTGCACGAAAGTTATGTCAAATTTTAGTGTAGAATATGTGTACTAAGTGTGACGCAACACTGTTCCCTAGAGCTTAGTAGAATCATGTTAAAATGGCCGTTATTTTTAAAATATGAAAATGGAGTAAAATAAATATATAAAAGTCAAGTAAGGTACTAAGTACTATATGTGTACAAAGTTTGATTGAATTTGGTCCATTGGCTCTAAAGTTTTTAAGGGGTCACACACACACACGCATACACAAAAAGGTGATCTCGTAAGTCTACTTTTCCTTCGGAAAGTAGGCTAAAAATAAACAATTTATCATGCTCGTTACATGATGTAACCAAGACCCAAACTGTAGCCAATATATAGAGTAAAATTTTTATTTTTGAACCGTTTTGAAAAATTCATTGATTTTATGCTTACATACATTTGTGTACTTCTACAAAAAATAATTCTTGGCGACCTGCTACCAACATTTTTTTTTTATGCTACAAAGGTGTTAGTAAATTAGTCCATAAATCTGTTGTAAATATACCAAAAAAATTGAAAATATACGAAACTTGTTTGTAATTATTCAAACACAGTTTTTAAAATAAAAGAAGCGCCATTGTTTTAGTGTATTTCCAAGCAATTCTTTTACATTTTACATTAATTGTTTCTAGTGTGTGGAAATAATTTCTTAACGCATAGTTTCTAGAGATAATTTATGCTATATAAATATTAACTATATTACTGTGTACACGTTACACAGACACAAATAATGGTAAGGTATAGTTTTAGACTACTTTCTGAATGAAAAATTAGGCTTATTTCACCTTTCTGTCTGGTATTCTGTGTGTGTCTTTATGTGTATAGGTGTGTGCGTGTCTGTGTGTGTGTGTCTCTAAAAACTTTTGAACCAATCGACCGAATATCATACAACTTTTCACAAATATAGTACATAGCAACCTGATTTGACTTCTATACATTTCGTTTACGCTCTTCATATATTTTCAAAAGTACGGCCATTTTAACATTTTTCAATTAAGCTAGATATGTAAGGAACCGTGTTTAAGAATTTCACCAAACTTGTTACACGCACACTACACACAAAGCTGACTTTACTTTTGTGCAATTCGTTTATCATGTGTTTATATTTTTAAAGTGGCGGCAACTTCTATATTTTTAGTATAGTATTACATACCTTACGATTTTTTTTTTTTTTTTTTTTTTTTTTTTTTTTTTTTTTTTTTTTTTTTTTTTTTTTTTTTTTTTTTTTTTTTTTTTTTTTTTTTTTTTTTTTTTTTTTTTTTTTTTTTTTTTTTTTTTTTTTTTTTTTTTTTTTTTTTTTTCAGAATTTCATAAAACTTGGTAAACATATACTACATACAAAGCTGAGTTGTCTTTTGTGTGTTTAGTTCATCCTGTGTTCATATTTTCAAAATGATGTACACGTTCATATTTTTAGCGTATTATAACATATGTTAGGAATTATTTTTTTAAGAATTTCACCAAACTTGGTACGATTATACTGAATACAAAGTTGATTTGTCTCTTGTGTATTTCGTTTATTCTGTGTTCAAATTATCAATTTGGCGGCCATTTTCATATGTTTAGACTAGTATTACGTATCTTAAGATATATTTTTCAGAATTTCATCAAAATTTGTACATACATACTAAACACAAAGTTGACTTAAATTATGTGTATTTTGTTCATTCTATTTCAAATTATCAAAACGGCTGCAATTTTTTAATTTTTAGCATAGTATAACATATCAAAGGAAGTATTTTTCAGAATTTTATCAAACTTGGTGCATATATACTACATACTAAAGTGACTTAGCTATTATGTGTTTCGTTCATCTTGTGTTCATATTTTAAATCGGTGGCCATATTTATATTTTAGCAAAGCGTTACATAATGGTAACAATTTTTATAATTTTGACATAATATGCCATTTATGTTAAAATATTTTGTAGGAATTTCATTAAATTTAGTACATATATACTGCATAGTCTACAAAGCTGACTTGACTTTTCTGTATTTAGTTTAACATGTGTTCGTATGTTTATAATGGTGACCATGTCAAATTTTTTTTGCCTAATATGGCATCTTTGGGGATATATTTTTCCGAAGTTTATTAATCTCGGCACGTATATTCTTGTTAGTTAGTTCATTTGACTTCTGTGTATTTCGTTTATGCTTTGGTGATATTTTGAAATTCGCGTCCATTGTTTAGCTTTAATTAAACAGAAATACATCTCAGAAAATCTATTCCTCATTATAATCAAACTTGATACTGTTTTATTTTAGTATTTTGACTAATTTTTGTATATTTCATTTGTGATATATCTTAATTAATAATATTATTAAATTTGTCTAGCTGTACGTAAACAATTGTAACCTTCAATGTTAATTTGCACCTGCTTTGAGGAAAGAGAGCTTATCGGTTATGCTGGGAACATCTTGTTTTAGTTTCGAATACAAAATATGTGTCACATCGAAGCAATTAGAATTTAAATAAAAGTATTTTAGAATATAAATAGGTGTATATACAATTAATATAATACATATATTTTTAATCTGCGTGATTAGCAAACTTTCTATACTTGCAGTGTTAATTGACGTCTATATTAACTGTCATACAGCAGGCATAGGCTATATATTTTGGAGAAAGAAACACAAACAACAATACTAATTTATGAAATCGACAAGAAATAATAGTAATAATCATCGACCGCTTGAGTATAGAAAATGCGTACATTCAGAACGAAGTTTAATGGTTCACGTTGATTGCGTGTTCCTTTGAGAAAAAAATGTAGGCTTGCAAGTGTCAAGCAAATAATAACCAGATTTATTTATATCGTGGCTATGTGATTGCACAGAATTGTTAAATAATCGTAGGCCACAAGAGGTTAATGCCATGTTTTACGAAAGTTTGCTACAAAAGTCCGTAATCTTCGGGTCACTCTTGTGTTGTTTGTGATGCTGTGAACTCTCCCGGTCGGCTTTGACGATACGCAACAATAGCTGGCCAGGTCAAGGCTGAGCTAAAAGAATTATGTAACAATCGATACTGGTGTTTACGTTTTCAGTGGTGGCTGTCTAATGTGTTGTTGTTTCCATCTGTAAGCTAGTTTATGACTCTGAAATCTTGAGACCGTGGCAATGGCAGTTCTGCGTTACACACACAACCCATATATGTGGTTCCTTCAGTTAATTTACTTTTTCTTGTATTGAACCATTAAACACTGCAAACTGTTGCCGAAACCACAAACATGTTTTTGTCTATTTACTTATTACTGATCGAATGATAATTTGTAAATGATGCATTTTTAAAGGCACTATAAATACTGTTCCTAATAACACGTACATCGTGTATACTTCAGGTAAACAGCGACAGTCATAATAAATAGTGAATAGTCTTATTGGCGCTCTAATGATATATCTTCAATTTTTACTGATTGAGTTTCTCTGTCAATACAACTCACATTCCAGTAGATAAAAAAATGTTTTCGTGCTGGCGTTAATGCAGCAATAAACTTTCAGCAAACATAGTTATGGATAATAGCTCTTTTCTACATAATAACATTTTCATTAATATTATCTGGTATTTAAGAACTTCGGCATTCTCTGTTGACGTATACCGTTGTGCATTTTTTTTTCATAATGTGTGTAACGTAATCCTATTTTCACTAACAAATGTTATGAAAATTAGAATGACGTGAGCATAAAATATGGAACAATGAAGAATTGTTACTAAAAATAACGAAGGAACACACACTGAGGAATAGGTTTGCTACAGTTAACCATAAGTAAGTTTGTATATGGCGAAACAAAAATATATTTTATCCAACAAAATTTATGTTGATTGAACAATCTGTGAAAAGCGTAACAAATTGGTTTTGTTGGTCTAGCAAAATTCATGTTTAACGAGAATAAACCGTCCTGTTGATGTAACAAAATCAGCCAGCCAACCATATATTTGGTTGTTTCGCCATACACGAACATATCTACGGTTGACTCAACCAAACCTTTTTTTTCTGTGCAAAGAATAGTATTACATTGTTTTTCACTTCTTTTTGTAACGTGTTACGAAAAATAATTTTATGTTTGTCGTTATTTCCCACAGTCTGTCAAAAAAATTTACCTAAATATATCTTGTCTAAAATCGTATTGTCTTAAAGTAATTTTTCCTTAACCGTTTTGCGTAAAAGTAATTTTGCTAAAATCGTTTCGCCTTAAATTATTTTGCCTTAATTCGTTTATCGTAAAATCTTAGGACCTCAATTACTACAATAAAATCTAGATTTGCCTAGAATAATTTGACCTTATAGTCATTTTGCACAATACCGTTATGGTAAAAGTAGTTTCCTGTGAAATGAAAGAACATAGTAAAACATTTTAGAATGTCGTTTGGACTAAAATTTGTTTGGCTTTTTTGTAATCATTTTGCCTAAAGTTGTGAATTGGATTAATGTTTTCAAAGGAAATAACTTCATAAGACACACCTAAAGTAAAAGTTCTTACTAGTAAACAGCAAATAAAATTCTGTAACTATGGTTATAATTCAACGGGAAAAAAAAGTTACACACCATCAGAATTTTCAACACAAAATTCACAACTTATAAACTCAACAAGCCCAATTATTAGTGCAGCTGTCTTATTATTTATATTCAAAACATGGTATCCCGTGTCCAATAATTGCTCCAAACTGATTACGATTTTCCCACATCAGTTTTGGGATGAATCGTTCGATAAAATCTGAACTACTCATCGTAATTCAGTAAAATAAATATTTTACTAGCGGTCGTATATTTTATACAGCACTAGGCGGTAGTATATGTTCATTGTCGAGTAAAAAATTAGAAACTAGTTTTGATAAAATATGTAATTCAGACCACAAAATCTACAAAAACAGAAAACTATTTTTTAAATATAATTTTTGATGTGGTGATATCCAGGTTTCTATAATAACTGAAAAATCAAAACTCCAGTATATTTTTAATTTGGCTATTATAGAGACCTGCATAGTATCATACTAAAAATTATAAAAAAATTAGTTTTCCATTTTTACGAATTTTGTGTCAAGTCCTTACTTTCTCTAAAAAACTTATTTTAATTTTTTTTTACTTTGAAATAATTCATATGATAATCTAGTGCTGTATAAGCAGACGCCCACTAATAAAATATCTACTTGGCAAAAAAGGCCCATCAAATTGTGATGGGTAGTTCAGATTTTATCGACGACTGAGTATTCCAGTCATCCGCTATACATCGTACCTTTCCATACCCCTTAACTGCTTGTGTTCACCTTACATTACAATTTGATGGATTCCACACATTTTAAATTGTAATTTCGCTGAAGCCATGATAATCCTATTTCTACTTCTTTTTCGCAATATTATTTTGTTTACGTCAAAACGAAAGAAGATATCAAAAATCAATTTGGCAATTTTTTTTACGATTATCTTCTCAATGTAGGCTGATGTTTTCAGGAGAGTAAATATTATGGTTTTAGCTAATTATTTAATTAACGAAATTCTGGTTGATTAACTTTTTAGTCGAAACCATACAATTCTTGTCTTGAAAATAATTATATATCGCGGCGAAAGCCATTTTAAATAAAACGGCCAAATAAATTTTTGATACCTGATCTTGTTTAAGCTTAAAAGAATAATTTTCACAAAAACAGCAGAAATAATATATCATGGCCTTAAGTGAAATTACAAAAGTTAGTGAAGAAAAACCGATGTACAGACGATCTATAATGAGAGTGTTTAGTGAATGAAAACAAACGCTTCTGACGAAGCTTGAATGTCTGAAAGCAGGCGGCGGCATTTAAGGAGAACTGACGTAACTACTGTTTCAAAGAAAATAACTGTCGTGTGAACTACCGGCTTCAGACCGGAAGTGAGTTGGTGAACACGCCATATTGTCTCGGAGACGGGCTGTCTGTCTCGCTGTTCCCGCCCACTTGTCAGAGCGGAAGAAGCAAGGTCAGTTTCTGGTGGAGGATGAGATAAATCTATGTGACTAATGTCAGAAATAACACAGAAATTTATGTAAGTGCACTGAAAATCACCAGAAGTCAATTTAATTTACTAACTGAAACAAAATACTAGAAAATTACGTATTTTTTTAAAATAACAAATTACTTCTTCAAAATTTGTAACATAATATCCAGTTTAACGATTGCAGTTTAGGTAAGAACGTGTGATTTAGAAATTTCAACATTTGCCCAAGAGTAATTTGATAACATAAAGTCTGAGAATTAATTTTCTGTTTTATTCATCATTGTATTATTTTTATCGAATGCAAATTCTCACAGTTACCCAGCTGTCTAAAGTTATTTCGGGAAATAGTTTTAAATAAGATTTTTTATAACTTTCTCTATATAAACATATAATTAAAATAACTTAATATTTAAATTAGAAAAAAAAAAAAAGAAAACAAATTATAAAACAGTAAAAATGACTGTACTTTTACAAAGCTTTTAAGTGTAGAGTAAATCTCTTTAAAATTATTCCGATTAAGCCAGCATCCTGCAACACTGGAGCTTGTGACACTTTGCGTAATTTCGTAAAGTCATATTATGACTGTAATACGCACCAAATTGTAACGGAAGTTACTTCCTAATGGCGTGTTTTATTTTTGCATTTACTCAACATTACTAAGTGCACATTTTTAGTGTGGATTCCTTACCTAACAAAATCACCAGAATATTCGGCAAGTATAATTTCTAGGAATTTTAAACTTATATAAGCTAACTATAATAAAGCCAACCGTACAAATTTATAGCAATTAAAACTAACTTAAGACTGAACTGTTTAGATTAATTTACGTAAAGATTTCATTAGATATTTTACGACATGAATATGCGCACATAAATTTCAAGCAGCTAATTTTTGTAAAATATTGTGAAAAAAATTCCAAACAGAAATATTAAATTTTAAGATTGGCCACATGTTCTTGACAATAACATATTTTGAACCATACCTATACCATGCGCGGCTAATACCAAAGCTGCACGATGCTAGAGCAGACGTAGTACAATGGAAATATCCTTACCATGTGTTGAAAATATATACTCTTCGCCTCAATTTTTGTTAACAGTATAAAAAACAGGCAATTTTTTTACACACTGTGGTGTATATAAGGCTCATAATATGTTTTAGTATGCAAGTGGAGCAGATTTCATAATTTATCCCATGAAGAATTACTTATCATGTCGAAAATAAAAATGTAGTCCTATTGTAAATATTCAACATTAGTCCTGCAGTGTCAAAATTACCATTTTAAGTCACATCATTTAATGTCTAGTGTAACAGGGTTACAGGTCAAAACTAATGTCAGTTCAGATAACATTAACAGTGCGGGAAAGGGGAGTTTGGCGTATGAAATCTAGGATGGAATTTGAGATTTGGTAATGGCGTCATGTCCTTCTTGACTAGATCATCTACCTTGATTTCAAGTTCACCAGCTTTCATTCGGTGTGCTTAAGGTCAGGAATCGAGCAACTCTCTTGAAATAGATAGTTGTATTTTACTACAATTTAATCCGGTTTTAATTTATAAACTATGTTCTTATACCTTACTTAACCTACTTTTTAGACTTTTTTTTATGTTTTTGCTTCTTTTCAGTCAATCATCACGTCTTGCAAATGTTTATTAAATTTTATTCATATTTATTATTTTTAATATCTGTCTTATTAACCTCAATCGTTGGAAGATATTTAGTGTTTCCCAACTTGCGTCAGCGAGGACCAAAATTAATCCGCGGTTTTAATGTGTGTGTATATATA
>PNEQ01109190.1:0-28364 GCA_003012365.1 Medauroidea extradentata
CGTCAAATTCAATAAAAACCATACTTGCAACCCCATCTTCACAGGGGTTTCCTGCCCTTAGGAGTGGTTTCCAGGCATTCGTTGCCAGACATTTTCTAACTGTTATTTTGCAAGGAACATCCCGTCACAGTTTGTCGCAGAGTTGATGACTCACCCTGTATATATATATATATATATATATATATATATATATATATATATATATATATATATATATATATATATATATATATATTATTTTAGTGGGGTATTCCGCCATATTGCAGTCTTTACCTGAATAAGTGAATATTCGCTAATATTCCAGTGATTTTCATTCTGGATAAAGCAGTTTCAACCAGCTGGATCAGTAAAAGACCATAGCAAAAATCAGTGAATATTTTCTTATTCACTTTAGGAATGTCGACATTCTAAATCGGTTTAGTAATTTCTTCACAGATATGCCAGTGGTTTTTCACCGATTCAATTAGCTTAAACTGCGTCATCCAAAGTCTGTTGAAACCACTGCATACTAGCGAATATACTGTAATTCCGATTTATAGCGTGAATGTCAAAAATACTGATTCTCTGAGGCGTAAGTATTTTTCTTTGAATACGTAAAAGCTTAGCTCAAGGGTGTTCACGGGTCAAAAACGCATAATTTAATTTTTGTACGACGTGGTGTAGGTTTTACAGACGTTACTTTTGACTACAGTTTCAACTTCTGAAACTTTTTAGTTAGTCTTCCTATAGCGGCATGTTAAAAGTCAAAATTTGCAACTTAGGGGAACATGCTAATAACAGAAACCAACTGGCTTACGTGAATGAAATAATTTATACTGAAAGTAGATAGTACGGGTCATGTGCTAAAAGATTTAAAATCAGAGAACGCCATCCCTTTGTATTTTCAAAAAAATTCTAAAACTAACGATAATTTTATTCATTTGTGGCAAGTTTAAAAAAAATACAAAAGGGCTTATTTGTGTGGTTTTAAATCTTTCAGCATATCGCCCGTACGATCTATTATCATAGTAAATTATGTCATTCAAGTAAGTCGGTTTGTTTTTGTTACTAGCATGTTCCCGTAACTTGCAAATTTTGACATTGACATGTCGCTATAGAAAGACTATGAGAGCTAAAAAGTTTCACAAGCGGTAAATGTAGTCACAAGTAACGTCTATAAAACAAACAATATGTCGTACAAATATACAGTTACGCACTTTTGCCACGTGAACGCCCTTAAGGCCGAGTTTTACTTTATACTGGTTTGGGATAGCTATTATTTTATGTTATATGAGAGCCGTTGTAAAAAATCTGTCTGGCAGTTTTGTTTAAAATGTTTTTGGCATGATAGCTAATTTTTTTAAAGCAAAAATCTCTACGGATTTTGATAAAAAGTCAATTAACGAGAATTTCGTTAGTTACATAATTACCGAAAACCACAGAATTTACTGCCTTGAATAAAATCAGCCAACATGGGGAAGACGATTTCAAATAAAACTGTTAGACTGATTTTTAATATCTGCTGTCGTTTAGGGGTAAAAAATTAGTATCGCTAAAAATGTGGAAACTAAACAGCATGGCCTTAAAGTGTATTTTTCTTTAGTTTGATAATGCAATTAGACTTATATTTTTAAAATGTTCGTGCAAATGATAGAGCGTGCCATACAACTACGACGTTTAAGTGCTAGGAATATTCGGTTTCATTAGGACATAAGGCGTGTTCGTCGCTGTCAACTCCACTGAGCGTCCCCCGTGCATTCAAATAAACCGTACTAGAGTTAATTCTGTTATTTCACATGGTAAAGATCGTCTCCTGGGACTGTCTCTCGAGAGCGATAGCGATTAAGAAAACTTCTTGTGACTGTCTCTATAATGTATTCGCTAACACCTCTCTTTAACAGAATCTCGATATGCTTATTAAATTATATTTTCTCTGTTTTTGCATTATGTTTTAAGTACAAATTACTTGAATTTTCTTTAACATAATTTTAAAAAAAAGTTTTTTTATTTAATATACAGAGAACCTTCATAAAATCAATTTCATTCGTTTTTACAAGCACTATTTTCTTCTAGGTAGTTAGCATACTACTCCAACGGGATATAGTAACATTAGTGCTGTATTATGGTACATCTCCGCCAAGAGATGCGGCACACATACTGCAGTAAACTTGTTTGATTCGGCTATAAAATTTACTATAGTTCATATTTTAAGGAAAGTAAAATAATGTTACTCTGTGTCCTTGGCTGCCACATTTAATCGGAATTGTTCCCCCACAAGGATGCTTCTAGAACGTTAACTTGAAAAGGTCGGCATTTTTCATGCTCTTTCACTTGTAACAACACCCTGAAACCTATCTATACTATATAAAGAGAGACGCGCGATGTTTGGACCACAGTCATGATATAGTACAATTTTTATTTACAGAACACGGAAACGCGTCGTAAAACAGTTACGCTGTGCCTGTTTTCATATGAAGACCGTTTAAGGTCGTTCAAGTAAGGAAAAATCGTAATTTTATATTTTTACAATATATGATTATTTTTGTCGACAAGACTTTAGAGTATTTTTTGCTCATACGAAAAAAAAAGTTAGCTGCAAGTTTTCCCATAATGGCATTTAAAGGTCAAAATTTACATATTTTTGCTTCATAAATAAGTTGAAAAACAATGAACATTATGAAACGAAATAGTTTACAATATAACTACATATACTGAACTATTGCTTAAGTGTGCAAAAACCCCAAACGAAATTCTTTGTGTTTAAAAAGTTTCTAAAATTTGCTAATTTTGCGTTAATTTTCACAATTTTATTTAATACAAAAATATTTTACAGTTGGTTTTTATTTGCTTCAAAACGTCTACCGTCTCATGTTGTTTTGGTGTAATTTTTTTCGTTACGAGAAAACTGCCTGCACTACTTTTATTTGTAAAAGGAAAATGCGCTCCGAGCAACGTGTATAAAACTGACACTGTTTCATACAAACATAAAACTGAGATGTTTCCCTACATGAACAACCTCAAGAGACAGTGAATACACGCGCTGGTCGATCTTCCAGGTTAGATTCAACAAACTGATGTCCTTTCTAGCGGCGACGTGGCTCGCCAAGTCTTGTACTTTGCCGTGAGATTGGTTTGAAAGCCTTGTCTCAGCGGGAGGTTAGTGAATACTGCAAGCGAGTGGTTGGCTGTTTGTTCTCGACTCTACTGCTGTTCGCGACTGTCGGAGCCCCTTGGTTTCTGGGCCAATCTTTCAAGAGGCTGCCAGCGGAACTTGAGAAAACAATCTTCTCGACTGTCCCCAAGGTCAACGGCCGGCTTGTGATCTCTAGTTACAAGCACAGTTTACTTCTAACAGGATTTCGCCTGCAGCAAATGGAACACTGCGTCTCGTTGACCCTACTGTTTAGGATGTTATAAAATACCCCACATCACACAATGTTTGACGGTGCAATTCAACACATTTGAAACCAACAGTATGTAAGTTATTCACGTGATTGTTCATTTAAAAGCATTACGTACCCAACATATTTCCTACATCCTGCACTTGTCTTAAGTTGTGCCTAACCGTTTCTATTGACCACAGTGTTGACAATAGTGAAAGCCTAATAAATCTCAAATTTATTTAACTCGAGGTGGATGATTTGCTTAATTGTCCCTGTTTGTTTACACTTGCCAATACCGGAGTGTTGTGTAATGTACAGTCAATAAAACAACAATTGGTTAACTTAAGTTCAAAAGTACTATTATATTAAAGCCTACACGGTTCACACCACTTAATGAAAAATTGATATGCCGTACATTAAAAATTATTTTTTTAAAAAATCACAAGTTAAAATAATTATTCTGCAGAATGTTAATTTATATATTTATGGAGGTAATATTAAGGTGTACTTTATACGATTATATATTTTGAGGAGTAAATCTAATGCAACATACCGATATACACTGAGAATAAGAATAGAGTTATGCGTAATAGATGTTGTTATTTTGGTCCGAGAAGTTTTTCATAAGTAAATAATTGCGAGTGAAAACTAACAATTAGTTTACGTGTCCGTTCAGTTACTTTGGCAGCAATTCCGTATTTATATATTTGCTACATTCAGTATCCGTGATCTTCCCACCTTAATGCTGTTTCAGTAACAATTCTGTCTGGTTAGGCTATTGTTGTGCCTGTAGTATTCGCGTATCTCGTCACGTACATAACGAAGAAATAAAGAAATAGTTATGTGATCTTCCATTATCGGAGCCGTATATGCGATGGAGATAGGAGGACGGGAAGATAGAACACAATGTATCACAGTTATAAAGTAGGTAAAAATATTTGGAACGAGGATTGCTCTAAATAAGGCAAAAAAAACTTTCAACTTTACACCTTCTCGCTGGGTTATGGTGGCATATCGATGTATTTGGTCGGTTTAAAGCGTGTTTTTGGACGATTCCGCCTATTTTAAAATACCTTAAAAGCAGATATTTAATTGTACGCAATCGAAAGAAAGATTAACTGAAAAAAATTTGTAGAGAGTTTTCTCTGCAAAGTATTTTTGTCGTCACCACAAAATATTTCTGCGATGTCCACAGTATTTAAATGACGACACCAGTTTCTTCGGTAGTGACCACAAGATGAATTTTGCAGCGCAAACACTTACAAAATATTTTGTAGCTGCCAAAAATATTCCCCCCTACCCCCCAATTGTGACTTAAGTGTGCGTAAAGAGAATTGGATGAACGAAAGTTTTAACTGTTCTTGTGAGGGGTGATATGTGTTAACAATTAAATGGTTCAGCATTTAAGCTGTAACATGTTGTAAGGATAGCATGGTTTAGAAACGTAGAGGTTGCACGTGGTAATTGTTAAGTGGCGCAGGAATAAAGGGGTGTTATATAGCACGTATTAAATGGCGCAGGAATGAAGTACATATATGTAGTAAGTATTTAGTGGTGCAGGAATGAAGTACAGATATGTAGTAAGTATTAAGTGGCGCAGGAATGAAGCACAAATATGTAGTAAGTATTAAGTGGCGCAGGAATGAAGCACAAATATGTAGTAAGTATTAAGTGGCGCAGGAATGAAGGACATATATGTAGTATATATTAAGAGGTGCAGCAATTAAGGGGAGATACGCAGTAAGTGGCACATGAATTAAGTCGAGATACATAGTTAATATTAAGTGATGCAGGAATTATGGGAAAATATGTAGTAAGAGTTAAATGGCACACAAACGAAAAGGGGAGATATTTAGTAAGCATTAAATGAGACAGGAATGAAGGAAATATATTGAGTAAGTATTAAGTGGTGCAGGAATTGAGAGGAGGTATGTAGCACGTATTAAGTGGCAAAGGAACGATACATAGTAAGTATTAAGTGATGCAGGAACTATGGGAAAATATGTAGTAGGAGTTGAATAGCACAGGAATGAAAAGGGAGATATTTAGTAGTTAAGCATTAAGTCCGACAGGAATGAAGGGGAGGTATTTAGTAAGTATTAAGTGGTGCAGTAATTAAGGGAGATATGTAGTAAGTTTTAAGTGGCGTAGGAATAAAGGGATGATATATAGTATGTATAAAGTGGCGCAGTAGTACCTATTTAAATGCGCTAGAATGAAGGAGAGTTAATAAGTATTAAGTGGCGCATAAATAAAGGGGTAGCATGTAGTAAGTGGCGAACCAGAATTTACTTGGTAGAAGGCTAGTTCTCTAGTCACTGCTCCAATAGCGGCATCATTCGGTTCGTAGAAATTTAAAGTCTCGAAACAAACCTTACCTTGAGTAGCAAACAATAAATGATATGAATTAAATAATTGCAAAATTTAAAGGAAAAATAAGAAAATATCATGATTTTTAATGTGTATAGTGTTGTGGTAATGCGTGAATGCTAAACTGAAGCTAATTTCTTTATTCTTCACAAGTAATGAAGAAGAATGTAGAAATAGTATGAGTAGGGGGAGCGGGTCTGTTCTAGCTTACGAATGAGGTGTAACCTTGACCTTGACCTAGGTCAATGACCTTGACCTAGGTAAATGACCTTGACCATGACCTTGGACAATGACCTTGACCATAACCTTGACCATAACCTTGGACTATGACCTTGGACAATGACCTTGGACAATAACCTTGAACTGTGACCTTCAACCCTTGTGACCTCCTATGACCTTCATCCCTTATGACCTTGACCAACTTCCCCTCCTCCCTTCCCCTATGAGGCATTTTTGGCTTCCCCCCCTCCTCGCTTCCCCTATGTGATGTCTTATTGGCTGTTGCCCCTCCTCGCTTCCACTATATGATGTTTTATTGGCTGTTCCCCCTCCCCAGTATTATGCAGCTACTGATTGGTTGAAGGGGAAGTGTACTGTGATTGGGTAGAGTAGAAGGGGTACATGATTTCATTTTGGTTAAAGGATATGATGACATAGTCTAAATATATCTGTGACATCATCACCTCCCAGTCAAGCTGTGATGACATAGTTATTGATAGCATAGGATTACATCATCGATATATATATATATATATATATATATATATATAATACTTACCTCTTGTGTCACAACCTTATCCTTCGGTTGCTGGCGAGAGACTGGAACCTGGATCTCCAGTCACCAGTATGAAATGGGGTCCCCCCCTCTTTTTTCCCCTTCATCCCCGTATACTATTCAATTGGCATAGTTTTCCCCTCCATCCTGTATATTATTTTACCCTGCTAACCTATATAAGGGAAATCGTGTTGTCAGTACTCCAAAGGTCTTCGTGGCGTGAGCTTCTATCTCCGATTCGAGTCTTAATTAATTAATAAAATAATATATTTAGGTTATGTGCGATAAAAGATATGTGGTTGCATTCACTCCAGATGATAGCTACGAATACGTAAAGACTCGTTATAGGAGAGTTGTTTTTAAACCAGCTTCTAAATGTAAACAATTACAAGTATGCAATGGTAAATTCCATTTGAGCGGATACTGGTTAAGTGCGGACGTCTTCATCAGTGCAGTTGAGAGGTGCGGAAATCTCATGTGTGCAGTGCGAAACATTAGACCATTCTTAGTGCTGCCCAACACAGTGAGCAACTTGGCGGTATTGGAAGAAGGCGAAATAATCACGACAGCAACAGGAAAAAGTCTCGTTTACTTTGAACGAGAGCATTTGGACTCCGACGACATACTTCGCTGGAGGGAAAGCTGCAGCGGAGTCGTGCATTGCATGTACAGAGGTAAAAGTGTTCTCAGCACGCCGTGTAATAGCAAAGTGTGTTGTATACAAAAAGTAATATTTGAACACATCCTGTGTGTAATTTTTTCAGACATCCTGTATAAAGCCCCAGGCTAATGTGCGACTCAAAAGCCTGTGACGAATCTGAGTTATTTGGCTCTGTTTTCCAAGAAAATTTAATCCTGAAATAACTTATAAAGATATCACGCCTGGTTATTGCAGAATAATCTTTCAACCCGCTTTTGTTATAAACAGTTTGAGAATTGTAATGGTTGTCATCATATGAGTGGGTATTGGGATTGTGAAGGAGTGTTCCACAGGAAAATTACATACTCTGATAACCCTAGGTGTCCCGTAACAATCTTTACACCAGACAGTGATCTTCCTACATCAGTCGACAACTTAGCTATACAGTCGGAAAGTGAAATCGTAGCTCGTACCCAAGTTGAAGACAAAACAGAGTTTGTAATATACTCCGACTGTTACAAATACACAGAGCGGTGGACAGAAACATGTACTGGTTACGAACACACAACCATTCTTCACCTACACGAGTTCATCACACCTTGTGCACCTTGTGTCTGCATTCTGCCCAACACCCCAGATTTATTTTAACATTATATGTGCTTGTAAACAAGGTTTCAATGATCTCTATAGTGATGAGTTTATTATAAAGGAAATAGACATAGCCTTTTCTGACGACGATAACAGTACGTCAGTATTTACATTACTACCTCCATGTGACTGGAGCGAACTAAGTAAGGAAATGCAGGCACATTACAGACTGCAAACATACGAGAAACACGAACTAAAATGGAACTATGGCTACATCCTTTACAACGATGTACCAAAGGTTTTGGATAGTGTGTTGTGCGAAGAATATCCTGTATATGTACTAGGCAATCAACAGAAACGAATTTTACGTAGTGTTTGTTCGAGTAATGTGAAAATAATAAATTTTAAAAACATTTTCCATTCCTATCGTTCCACAGTTTGGTGGATAGATATGCAAATAAACTGCATGACACCCATAAATCATATTTTTGTACTCGGTGTAAAACTGAAGCATTACGTGAACATTTATATGTAAATTGTTATGTATAAAACCTATGTTTGTATACTTACAGGAAAAAATAACATAGCAAATTGTTTCAAAACTAATCATTTGTGTGTAAATAAGTGCTGTGTTTGAATACTTGTATTTTAAAAAAATGTTAGATTCATGTATGTTTACGAGATGTGCAAAATCATTGTATACACTCTGTAATAAATCTTAAAAAATATATGCATTAGTGTTTTTTCTTCTTCTCCAATATATATTTTTGTAAAACTCATTGCTTGTTAAATGATTGTTTGATTTAATGTTTTAAATTTTGTGTTTACGAAACACATTTTTTTCTTAATAAGTTATGTAAATAATGTGTTTTGTAAAATAAATAATTTTGATTACTTTAAAAGGAGAGAAAAACTTCATTTACTTTTAGACAAACAAAAAAATTCCTATAAACTTACATATTAGAGGAGAAATTATGCATCATATTATTTCTGTTTAATTATATCAAATACATTAAATTTCCTAATCTTGTATGACTAGAAAATTAAAGTATTCTATATATAACTTAACAGAGAAAACACATCAAGAAAAGGAAAATAAAGGGTACTCACCAAACAAAAATCCAATTGCTAGTTTCACACACTAACGCACATATATTTACACAAAAAAAACATATTTACAACAAATTAAAAATATTTTCCATTTTTAAAAGTTTTTTCTTAATTTCTCGAATTTTACATTTTAATATCTTCTTTAATGTATATCCATTCCTTAAGTGGACACCAGCCGCACGTCTCCTTGGTGTTAATGATGCGGCCGGTGTTGATGGTGGTGGTAGTGTTGTTGATGGTGGTGGAACACCGTAGGAGGCGGCGTTCTGGGCGGTGATGTTCTTGGAGGCGGCGAAGTTCTTAGAGGCGGCGAAGTTCTTGGAGGCGACGAAGTTGGTCTAGGCGTCGACGCCGCCACCGTCGATCTTCTCACCGACAAGTGAGACGATGCGAGGGGGTCCTGGCGCGGTGCTAATACCCCTGCCAGGGCGGTTCCTAGCAGGAGTCTTGACACCCCCGCTCCCGGCTCCGCCAAACGCGTACTCGCCGTCGTCACACTCGCCTCCACCATCTCGCACACCCTATCAACAACTTCAAAATCCACCAAGCTCCACTGCGACCACATTGTTATGTCTCAGGATGTAAGACTTGTGTATTTGTAACGCACGTTCCCCCTCTATTTCTCCAGCAGAACCAGTCCTCATCCTATCGAGAGGAAGAAGCAGTTGCTTGTCCTTGAATCCAACCGTTTTTCCCTCTCACATTTGAACGGTCATTACCAAAAGAAAAAAAGAGCAGCCAGATGTCCCAGCTATCCTCACGTCTTATCACCTTCTCCTCATCGAATGGATAGCCTACATGGTTTGGCCTCGGTCTTTTGTGCGTGAGGTCCTGGGTTCAAATTCTGACTCGAACATGAATGTTTTGCACTCAAGCTTTACACCCTCATAATCTATTAATACCTCGTTATTAAAGGGAACTAATTTCCTCTCACCCCTCCCATACTTTTTTGTGTGATTGTTAGTAAACGAATAAAATTATTTTAAGTAAGTTAAATCTTTTTTAGGTAACCAGGAATTAAATTTAGAAGAAAAACCACGCTAATGAACTAAAACCTTTTCGCCCTTACGTCTCACAATGTTCTGAATTAAGTATTCGTTGGGTACCTTTGCTTTCTGTAATTCAAATGCATAGAAGCTGCCTTTAATTGGGTCACCCGTAAAATCCTCTAAGTAGTAAACCCGGGGATTTGATTCCTTAACACCGATAATCTTGTAAACTTCATATGACCACATTACTTCATATCCTTTTTCAAGGGGTTTTTTCAACGTAGATACACGTACAGAATCACCGACCTTATATTTTGGTTTTGAAGGGTCTGCAGTTTTAATTTTCTTGTATACTGTATTGAGTAAAGAA
This sequence comes from Medauroidea extradentata, assembly GCA_003012365.1. Taxonomy (NCBI): domain Eukaryota; kingdom Metazoa; phylum Arthropoda; class Insecta; order Phasmatodea; family Phasmatidae; genus Medauroidea; species Medauroidea extradentata. Next base: position 10,205 of record PNEQ01109190.1, read on the forward strand.
TTAACTTTTACATCAATAGGCGCCATCTTGATAGTTCTATGATATTTTGAGTTGTAGTAACTAACAATTTTAGGTAATATATTGATCCACTTGTGATTACCTTGAGAAGTAAATTTCTTGTACAACATACCTTTGATAGTTCGTATCACCCTTTCCACAACAGAAGCCTTGTTCTCGTTCAGAGCATAATAATGATTTATCCTTTACTTTCGCATCAAATTTTGGAAATGTTTATTTGTAAATTCTGTTCCAAAATCACTCTGAATATTGAAAGGAGGTACATGTTCTAGTAATAACTTGCTCATGGATTTAGCAACTGATGGAGCAGATTTATTTTTTAGAGGATAGGTTCATAGATATTTAGAATATACATCTATCACCATCTAAATAAATTTATATCCTTTATTTATTTTTGAGTGAACAGACAGGTCGGCCAAATCTATTTGAAATAAATCGTTTAGACCATGTGTGATAATGCTGCGTCTAGGAAAATGTATACGCCTAGGAGCATTTAATTATTTTGCTAAATTTGTAAAGTTCTTATTATGTATCCAAACTCCTTCAATTCCTCTATTATCGATATAATCTCGTTAGAGTGGGAATTATTGCCAGCTGTTTGCGACGCCAGAAGAAGTCTTAAACGATCTATCAGTTCGTTTGGATTATCCCAATAAGTGTAAGCTATTTTAGATTTATCATCGACTTTATTAAGACCACTGCCTTGCACGTTCCTTTGCCTGCCAATTACTAATGGAAATTTAGGATGAACTACGTCTTTAAATGTTTTGGTAGTCGGATCGTTCTCGAGGTACTGTGCTCCTGTAAAATTAACTAGATATTTGTAAGTTTCCAAATCATCCTGTGAATATCTTTCAGGATAGGTTTTAAAAAGTAGCTCATACAATCCTTCAGTAATAGGTAATGTAAAGTCTCCTATTTTCAGTATATCTTGCGGTAAAAACTCGACTTCTGCATTTCCTAAAAAAAGTCTCTTCTTCCGTTTATAAATCCCATAGACATTATCACGAAAATTTCTAAAATTTTTTATCTTTAGATATTTTTGTGTAGTCTCGCAAATTTCTTCAGCTTCTTCCTTTTAATCTCCTGCTTGCTACCTTCTTCCATAAATTTCTGTTCTTCATTTATAGTTTTTAAATTATCCAGACGAGTAGTGATCGGTTTAAATATGTCTTCACTAACATAAACTTTTTTCAAGTCTAGTCCTTTTAGCGAACATGTATTTCCGTTTAACAGCTTCGATAACATTCTGTAATTCCTGCACGTTAGCAGACATCTTAAAGAAACATTTTTTCTAGCTTTGCATTTATTTATATATTAGCTAGACTTTGGTTTGTGAGATGAAGGGACAGTAGCTTATTTTTTCTCTAGTTCATCTAGTTTGGTGTAAACATTATCTAATTTAATACTTATGTTTGCCATTTTCCCACCCACAAACAACTGTAACTTAAGCAAAAGAACGTTACACAGTTTCTGCAAGTTTGTGTTTGTACAAACATCTGTTAAGTGTGCAAGAATGTCCTTCTTTAAACCTGCATGCAATATGTCCAGTTTTTCCTGCAAACTCTGTTTCGTTTGTCGAACAGTTTCCGCAACTACAAGTATTTCACGCATTAAGCGAAGTAACGACTCTACAAAATTGTGTTCGGTTTTAGACAAGATGGCACGCAATCCATTTATCAGTCCTAATATCTCTTCACTGCGTTCTGTGGTTTTTGCCATGTTGTGGGATACGGTTTCGTTTGTTGAGCTTACTAATTTATCCAGTTAGTTGGTCGCCATACGCACTGCGTCTAGCGTCAAAGTGTTGACATTCGTGACGTAATTCTTGTTTGCAGCATCACTATTTTTGACTGGATTACCCATGTTACGTAAAATGTGACCGCCAAGACTGCATACACCAGCTTTTTCGAGTATTAGACATTCGCCTCCGCGAGTTTTCTTAAATGCTCCGTGTCCAAACTTTGAAATAGAGTAATTCATTCTTCGTCAGGATTGATAAAGTGATCGAACCCGCACCTGTACCTCCCATTATATATTGGAAAATCTTTCACGATAACCAAAAAACCAAATTTGTCTCGCCAACAGTATGAACAGATTTCCCTAAATGTCTGTATTGACATATCTGTTGCAACATGATCTGCGTATATGTGGCGTATGTTCAAATCGTCCTTCTTAAACAGTACAATAAGGTTACAATTATCTCTCAAGTTATATTTTGGGATTCGAGCATAACTTTGAGATAAGTAGAAACAATTAACGCCCCAGTGACGTCCAAAACTAAAGTACTTCTGAATCTCGCTTTGTGGTTCAGCCCACACATCATCAAATAGAATCACCGAATTAGGTAAGGCGTCTTTAGGAGCCACTAATTGTTCCTTGTCAGTGTAGGGAAAATATTTCATTCCATCTATAGAGTTTATAATTTTATCCAAGCATTTATATTTGTTTTGGTGAAAAGTTTTTGAAAATATGTACACATTTTCAAATTTTAAAAAGTTTGGTTGTTCAAGTAAACTCAACATTAAGCAATATTTTCCACATGAAGACGCACCCGCTATGATCGCCCTCAGCATATGCGGTAACAATGGACCATGTAACCCTACTGTGTTGTGTTCTTTATCGTCATTTGAAATAACAACTGGTAACTCGTGTTCTTGCTTAATTATCTTCATTGCTACTGAGCTAAACCGTATATAAGTGATGCTATATATATGCTCAAACTCAGTGTAAAACGATGCCTCGTGCAAACAAGGTAAAGAAAGGTCGTGGGCTATTTAATTAGATAATTAACAATCTCCCGTTCGAAGCACATTTGCCATCGTATAATTACTGTGGACCTGGTACACAATTTGCCACGAGATTAGCGCGCGGAGATAAGGCTATAAACAGGCTAGACGAAGCTTGCAAGCAACACGATTTAAAGTATTTCAACACCAACGATCTCAGTGAACGCCACGCAGCAGACCGCGAGTTGGTAACCCGAGCAGAAAAAATATCGAAATCACCGCAGACGAAACTTGGTGAAAAAGCAGCCTCCTGGCTCGTATCGAAAATTATGAAGGCTTAAGTGAAGACCGGTGCGGGACAGAGAAAATGTGGTGGAATTAAGAAGAAAAAGTTTAAAAAAGGCGGTTTTATCCCGTTACTGTTCCCGGCCCTTGCTGCACTCGGTGCGTTAGCAAGCGGAGCCAGAGCGATCGCAAAAACAGTTACATCGAAAAATGCTACTGAAAAACATTTAGCTGAACTCATGCATCACAATGCTAAGATGGAAGAACTGAATTCTAAGGCAAAAAAGGTCGAGGAATGTATCTCAAACCTTATCCTGGCAAAGGTTTAAAAAAACGCAAGCGCAAATCTTAAGGACCTTACCACGACGAGAGCTAACCAAAAAAAATTTACTGTATTATGCTAAAAAGTTGCGCATACCTTACTTTCGCGGTGTGTTTATGAGAGACGATGTACCTTTAAAACCCCATTTTCGTGAAAATGTAATTGTCAATCTAGATAGTAGGAAAGGTGATGGAACACACTGGACTTGTTTTAGCAAAAATGGCGACAATGTACATTATTACGACAGTTTCGGAGATTTGCGACCGCCGGAAGAAATACGTAACTATTTAAGAGGAACACATTTAAGTACAATTACTTACGTGATCAACTTCCAAACACTTGGAATTGCGGAAATTTGTGTCTCAGCTTCCTCGCGAAGATATAAAAGGAATTCACATGTCCTCATTCAGTCAGTAGAACATGTCGCTAACTATTATTCTATCAGGGCAAACATCAGAATTGAAATCAACATACTTCCCCCCATTAGATTTAACTGGGGAATGGCAAGTATGCTTGGTGGATTTAGTAAGCTATAATTCCATACCAAATATTGATGAAGGAAGCAGGAAGTTTGTGTTCGAAAAAAATAAAAAAGAGTATGAAATTGTAATACCAACAGGGTCTTACGAAATTGAGGATATAGAAACGTTTATAAAAAACGCATTGCCAGAAGACGTAACAATCATATAGGAGTAATGGTATTTTACGCCATTTAAGCGAAAGTTGTGATTCAATATTTCATTTCAGAATTTATCACAGTCCATTGGAAGGTGAAAAAAATCATGAACTGCTATCTTGTATAGATGTTCGTAAGTGTCCAGTGTACTATATGTTAGAAACAACAGCATTGCCTTCGAGTATTGATCAAGTGTTTTCACATTTCAATGGTCAACAACTATACATGCGCCAGACTGTCTTAATGTATTGGAACCTAGTGTAACAGTTACAGCCTGTATTAAGCCGTCAAGGAAGAGAAAGTATAATACTAAACCAGCTATGGTAGACGCTAGTACTCAAACATGTATGGACGTTGAACATGTAGTAAACGAAGTGTTGAAGACATTGCTAACTAACGCACTTTTAAGTTTAAAATGAATCAGGGAGAAAACTGAAAATTAACTGTGTGGTGTAATATGTGTGATGTAATACAAATGTGTAATAAATATGGTGATCTTAATTTATGTGTTTTTATTTCGAGATAATGTACAAATATGTTTTACTATATACTTGACAGTGTTAATAGTTGTCTATACAATTAATATAATTTTAGTGCATATTAATAGTAAAGTGGTTTATTTCAACATGTGGGTAAAAAAATTACGTACACCATGCCACGTATTGAATCCTAAAAATTGTATTTGGGGCGGTTAGCTAGACACGTGTAGTATTCTAAAAATAGTTGTCCATTGACCTTCACCGAGTAACCGTTGCACAAGACGCGCGTAGTGAACCGGTTCTCGGTGGAAGATTTGAAGAGGTGGTTACCTCCTTTGTGTTTACGGAAATCCCTCCCTCTCGCGCCATGTGCTCTTCACACACACACACACACACACGTGCTTCCCCTCCCCATCGTTCGGCAACCGTGGCCCTTCATCTCTGGCTAGGCACGTGTCCGCTATTGTTGACCTTGCCTCGTGTAAGAATGCATGTTCTGTTTCAAATTTATTCGAATTTTTAACTTGGCGTCCTCTGAAATAACCGTTGGTCTATCACTGACACGTGGAGTCTTCAAGGTTTTTTATAGCTCAGTACACGTAACCCGACTAGCATCTCGTAACGACATCTTAGCCCTCAAACATATAAAAACGTTTCCTTACATTTAATACGGCGCATTCACAATCGTGACATTGGCAGTGGCAGATTGTGTGTTTGTGTTCTCTCTCTTGGAATAAATACTGTCATTGTAAGTACTTCACATGTCATGACTCTTTTTTTTTTACGTCTAGGAGTATATACCTTTTATAAAAAAAATTTTTTTACAGACTCCATTGTCGCATTTCTTATACTTTTAGGTATACTGAAAAAATTTCCTCCCCTACTAAGTGTGCATGTAATGTTGCTGTCACAGATTGTGTGTCGTCTGTGGCATGTACAAGTCCTAATTTAGGCTTGTCATCATTGATCTTTTAGATACTGCTTTCAGTAATCGCTTAGTTACCGCTCGTATTTCAAATGATCGAGATGATTACGATGCAGATGTTAATTCATTTTACACAGGTGTGAGGTACCATTTTTGGCTATAGTTTCGCGAAATAACCCTCTGCTGAATGTGTATGTCTCATTGAGTGCTAGGTTTATAAAAGGAAATGTAGGTGAAGTGAACTCAACTGAGACATTTTTTTTAAGTAAGAGTCATACTATTCTCCTGTCAACTGTTACGAGCGAAATCTTCACTGGCGAGATCGTTCCTAGTCTTTTGTATAATATTACCGAATTTTCCGGACGTGGAAGTGGGTGGGGATTACAGAAGGTTATTCAGTTAGATGTACATGTTTCAGAGTACAGACCTTTTACTGTTGGGGCTGCGCATACAAAATTACCCGGATTCATAGCCAACAGGAAGACTTGTGTTAATATAGAGTGCGAAGTAGACCAATGTTTCGTATACAGTGTAGTATCTGGCTTATACCCAGCTTCACGCAACGTAAGTCATCCTTCTTCCTATCCCAAACCTGAGAATGTGTTAAACACCGTTCACTTGACAACACCTGTACAATTACATCAACTGAGACGGTTTGAGGAGACAAATAATCTAATCATCAATGTCTATGCTTGAGTAGACAATGATAACGTCATCGTTGATGAAACTAACACAAATAAGGACAATAAAATAGTTTCTTTCCGTATATCTTATCTGCGAAAAGAAAAACATGTAAACGTTCTTGCTATTCGTTCACTTGAAAATACACCCTATCTACATTTTGTGAATATAAAGAATTTGGCTCGTTTGGTTCACAGTCAGTTGACTAAGAAAACCAAAAATATTTGGATTTGTGAGTATTGTCTCCAATATTTCTCAAATGAAGACAAACTCAGTGAACACATTGTGTTGTGTCACCAACATGTTTCTGTTCGAGCCACATTCCCAACTGAGGAAAATAAATATCTTGAATTCAGTAATCATTCAAAACAGCAACGCATAGGATTTGTAGCATATTGTGACACTGAAACTTATTTGCAGCCCATGGCTACATGTATGCCACAAGATGGATGTTCTAGCACGACGGTTGTGAATAAACACGTACCGTACACTGCGTCTGTTTTGTTAGTATGTAGTTATGATGCTAGCAAAACAGAGTACCATACTTTCGTAGGGAATGATTGTATAGAGCGTCTTGTGGCTAAACTTGTCGAGCTGACAAAGTATGTAAGTGACATTTACAAGGTAGATGTAGGTAAGAATGCGCTGACTGCGGTCGATATGGTCCGGCTCGCGAGTCAGACGAAATGTCACATTTGCAAGAAGGATTTGCATAATGGCTCAGATAAAATTGTACTTGACCATGACCACCTAACTGGTACACTTAGGGGTTACGCGCACATCAAGTGCAATTTACAGTTCCGACTTGCAAAGAATCAGCTCGTAGCTTTTTTTCACAACATGCAAAATTATGACGGTCATTTTCTCATGCGTCTGCTGGCCGCTCGTCGCGTTACTCAGACAGATGGTAGTGTAGTTGTGGAAAACCCAGGTGATATTAAAGTCATTGCGAACACAATGGAAAGTTACAAATGTATCACAAATTATATTACCTATGGGAACACTGCACAAGGAGGTGTACGCACAGTAAGACTTAGACTTATTGATTCATTTATTTTCATGAACGCATCGCTGGAATATTTAGCTGGTAATCTGATGTCGCACCAGCTAGAAATCACCCGGGCGCAGTTTCCTGACGATGTTCAGTTTTATTTGGCGCAAAGGAAGGGAGTATTTCCATACGACCACGTGCAGTCTATAGAGGATCTAAAGGAAATTTCTCTGCCTCCTCGGGACGCATTTTTTAATGTAATGAAAGGCGAGAGTGTAAGTGAACAAGATTACGCACATGCACACACTGCTTGGAATGCGTTCCACTGTGCTACATTAATGGATTACGCCTTACAGTATTTGCATGTTGATGTATGTTTGCTGGTAGATGTGTTTGAAAATTTCAGAACAGTTTGTTTGGAATCGTATGGCTTAGACCCAGCATTTTATGTAACTGCGCCTGCCTTAAGCTGGGACGCCATGTTACCAAACACTTCTGCTCGGATTGAGCTGTTGACTGATGCTAACATGTACCTATTAGTTGAACGCGGGGTTCGAGGTGGTATTACACAGGTTTCCAAGCGATACGCTACAGCCAATAACATTTACATGTGTGAGGACTATGACCCGACTGACTCATCCAGGTACATCTGTTACTTTGACATCAACAGCATGTATAGCCACACGATGATGTCAAAACTTCCTGTCGGCAAGTTTGAATGGGTGAAAGAAGCTGAATTCTCTCAATGGAAATTCGCTACGACAGATGTAGATGGAGACACGTGTTATTTCGCGGAAGTTGACTTGTGCTTTCCAGAAAAATGTCATGATGTGCTATCGGATCTGCCACTTGCTCCTGTAAATGGCGTACCACCTAACGGCAAAACTGAGAAGCTTTTACTAACTTTAGACCCACGGAAAAAACTATATTATTCACGGCAAAACACTGAGGCAGTATTTGCAGTATGGAGCCATCCTGGAAAACGTTCATCGCGTATTACGCTTTGAACAAAGTGCCTGGATGTCTTCGTACATAAAATTCAACATTAGTAACCGTGCCCAGGCGGCGAACGCATTTGAGAAATCGTTCTATAAATTAATGTCGAATAGTATTTATGGTAAGTGTTTGCAAAATTGTCGCAAGGAACGCGATATCCGTGTTGTTACGCTGTACGATACAATTTATGGGGCAGCAGAACTCATTGGGCGTCCGACATTTAAGAGTAGGCACATTCTCGATGAATGTCTTGTTTTGATAGAACTTGAGAGAACCTCAGTTACATTTAAAAAACCTCTGTATACCGGCGTGGCGATCCTAGACTTGTCAAAATTGTATCTCTATGACTTTCACTATAATTACATGCAAAACAAACTCTCTTCGTCGGCCTTGCACCTGCTGTATTCTGACACCGATAGTTTAATTTATGAAGTAAAGTGTCATGACGTTTACACGTCTATTCTACCCGATTTGGTTGAAAGATTGGACACATCAAACTATGCTTCAAATAATCATCAGGGTTTCCCATGTGTAAACGGTGGCATATCGGGCGTTATGAAATATGAATGTGGTGGTAAAATCATTACGTCATTTGTCGGATTACGTCCCAAGCTTTATGCCTATGTCCTACACGACGGACAATGTACGCGTAAAGCAAAGGGGGTAAAGTCGAGCGTTCTGAATAAGCTTCTGTTTGATAATTATTTGAATTGTCTTAATCAAAATTTGCACGTCTGGGGAACTCAACATCATTTTAGATCTCGCGATCATATAGTTTACACAGAACGCGTTTCTAAACTTGCATTGTCGGCCGATGACGATAAGATTATATTAGTGCTGATAACATACACACTTTGCCGTGGGGACATTTCCGCATACCTAAAAGTAGCTAAGATTGTGCGGAAAAAAGAAACCAACATGTCGTGGGGTGCTGATCGTCCTGGGACATTAAGGAGGCTGCCTATGTGTGAGGACAAGTCAAGCAACGCCTTGGGGAAGTCTTTCCGAGATATGTCCTACAAAGTTTGAAGCCAGCAATGCTTGCGAGATTCACCACCGGCGCGAGAGGGAACCAACTACGACTGTTTGGTTAGATGTGCGGAGAGATAACGCTGCCAGTTGTCACCTCTGTACACTTCGTGCACTCGACGGCAATCTGGCACACTCATCTGTGATGGATGTCTGCATGTATGTGCGTGTACAAGAAAAAAACAATACAGCTGCAGAAAAGTGATGTGCGTGTGTTTGTGTGTGTGTGTAGGAATAGATACAGAAAATTAGAGGATGTGTGTATATGGTGTAGCAACAAAAGAAGACATAGAATAGCTACACAAACGAACGAAAGAAAACTCTATGTGTAACTGAAAAAATTACACAGTTACATATGTGAATTAATTCATAAGTGAAGTAAAGAATATTGAATGTAAAAGTTACTTTTTTTGTGTGTACATATTGATAGTAAAAAATTATTGATTTAGTTAAGTGTTTATTTATTTGGTAGTTATTTCAACCTACTTCACAGGTAATAAATGTTTAAAATCTTAAAAAAAAAAAAAAAAAAAAAAAAAAAAAAAAAAAAAAAAAAAAAAAAAAAAAAAAAAAAAAAAAAAAAAAAAAAAAAAAAAAAAAAAAAAAAAAAAAAAAAGGGAGTACAGACAATGCTTCTAATAAAATTGTTGTCTTTGCAAACATAATCACACAACCTAAATATGATATTTTATGATATTTTATTAATTAATCAAGACTCGAATCGGAGATAGAAGCTCTGAGGGCTATTTTTTAAGCAGTTCCGTGAGGACAGAGCAGGACGAAGTCTAGTTCAAATAGGGGAAACAAACACCATGGAAGGTAGTGTATGACATACTACCAGTGGCAACCCTACAATGCAGGAGAGGACAGAAGCCAACCCTTGTAATACAGTTAGGGAATACCGTACTTCCCCACCTAGCACTCTTGAGAATCCTCTCACCATGCCTGTTCCTTCAGAATTCGTTGAAGTACCAGTACCTACTTTGTCTGTAGATAGATTTGCAGAGATGATGGCCCGATTTTCTCAGCAACTGAAGGATGATATGGCAGGATTGTAGAGGTATATAGCCCATACAAATACTAAAATGGAGAGGGTAAGGGTGGACATATTTGGTAACATCAGTGACCTAAGAACTGACCTCACACAGCAAGTACAAGATGTTAGCAAACAGGGTGAAAACCTAAGTCTGCAAACGTAAGCTCAGATCAGTCAATTAAAAGAAGAGACTGAAGCTACTCTGGAAATACACTCTCAACAAATTGAAGAGGTTCAATAGACATTAGAAGCTACAAGGAATGAGGTTTCTACACACATCACTAACCTGGATACACGACTTAACCAAATTGAATCTCGACCTACAGTATCGATGGATGTGTCTAAAAAAAGTTATGTTTGAGGTAATGTACAGTTGGAGTCCCTAAGTAGACACATAGATAGTCGTTTGACCCTGTCGGCTAAGGACAGTGAAGCTAAAATTAGCCAACTGGAAGGTAAAACCAGCACTGCAGTTGATGAGTTAAATGAATTAAGAACTCTCACCGAAGAAACTTCACACAGGGCTCACCAGTCTGATGGTAGTAGTCCCTTCAGCTATTCCGACTTTAGGCCTACCGAACGCGCCTATTTTGATGCATCACCTAGCTCGTCAATGGTCTGAGGAACTACCCAAGTACACTGGTAATCACGAGGAGAACCCGTTTTCGTACCTACAGAAATTACAGTGGTACGCAAAATTATTTAATTTATCAGACTCTAATACATTGAGATGCTTAGGAGTGAGCCTATCAGGTCGAACATTTTACTGGTGGGGAATAACTTAACACAGAATTAACATGTTAATTCTGTGTTAAGTTATTCCCCACCAGCATGTAAGCTTGCAGCAAGCCTGCAATTGACTTGATTTAGGCTTGCCATTACAAACCCTAATTGGTATGTTTGATTCAAGCTTGAGTCAAGCCTAATATTACAGTTGTATCCTGCCTTGTAGGAGGCAAGCTTGCTACAAGCTTGCAGCAACCTTGAATCAAGCTTTCCACACTGGCTTGCTGCAGGCTTGTCATATGGAGAGTAGTAAGCTTGATTCATGCTTGATTCAAGCTTATGGCTTGACATGACAAGCTTGCTGCAAGCTTGCAGACTTGTCATGGCAAGCTTGATTCAAGCTTGAATCATGCTTATTTTGCTGTCAGGGCAGCTTCCAGGATTTCAAAGAACTATTGTTACAAGAGTTCTGGAAATCGAGTTTACAGAGCCAAATTAGAACTCAGATAGCATGAGAAATTTTTGACCCTAGAAAAAGTAAATCAATAGAGGAACCTTTAAACAAAATGTATGAGATATTTAGGCATTTTTCTGTACCATGTCTAATGAGAAGTTCGTAGACATGATCATCTCACAGTTACCCGTAACCTATTATAGGTAATTCACTGGCAGCATGTTCCAGGATTTAACTGAATTTAGATATCATTTGATTAGAGCTGATAAACTGGAAAGGCAGTACAGGAGCAACCCACCCAGAGAACAAGACATAAACAGACCTATCCCTCAGCCTCCCTTGTACACACCACATAATAACAGGCAAAACAACACCCTAGGGCATTCACAAAGGAATGGTAATGCACCTAGGAACCCTAATGTATATTCACTACAGATGCAACCACAGTACAGCTATGGTAATGGAGGGAGAAACCACCGAAGCAATTGGCACAGGAGAAAGAGAAACTTTTCCGAGCCACAGTCAGGTCAAGGTCATTACAACCCAGGTTACTGGAGGGGCAGAAAGTGGAATGCCAGTGATAACACCGGAAGTAGCCTGCAAACTCAGTATCAAGGTCAGGAAGGTGTACCAGTTAGGGGCGAAAATAGCACTAGGTATCACAAGTCAGGAGCCCAAGGACAGCCTGAAGTACAGCATTTCCCATCCTAGAAACTTTGTGTACCACCGCCGACATCTGTAGCCAGCACAGTATTTACACCGAGCCGCCCACCTGTTTCAGAGGGGTACTTTAGAAGGCAATAACCTTTAAACCCCTTAGCGCCAAGTTTCAGTGCATTATCTGGAAGCTACCAATGGGTACCTAACTCAGGTAGTGGTAGCCAGAACCAACCTAAGTTAAACTGAAAAGGATCAGTGAGAGTAGTTTTCGATCACTGGTCCCTGTAACACCTAGAATACTTGTAGAGGGGGCGATTTTGATTCCAGGAAATTGTAATTTGAGTGTGCACGATGTTATAAAAGTGAATACTATTTACTTACATGACAATGACAGGGAGTTCTTATTGCAAGAACCAGAAGAGACAGTAAGTTGCAGTAAGATTGCATTGTGTCCGGAATTAAATGTGACAGTGTGTGGTGTGAGAACTTCTGCATTTTTAGACAGTGGTTCTGAGGTCAGCTAAATAAATGAGAACCTAATTAATCAGATTTTAGATACCGGTGTTAAGCTGCCCACTATACCAACACCCAGGCTGAAGATTATGGGGGTTACTTTTAGAGCAAGTCCGATTATTAACCGACAGACTGTTGCTAATATTGAGGGTATTGGCAAACATAAGACCGCAACTGCTTTGATAGTAAAAGGGTTAACTAAACCTTTTATTCTAAACATAGAGTTATTGTCTGAGTACAACATAATATTATATTTTGGAGGCTGGATGATTACATCATAAGATGGTTTAACAATGACAGCAGTACTTGAGAATTGGTAGGTATCAGATACTTTTGTTGGCACTTTAAAGATGTATTTTAATTTTTTGGAATTTTCAATGATGCCTGCAATTGTACGATCTACAATGTCTGAAGAAATAGCTCAAGCAGTAACTGTTGCTACTAGGATAAATGAGTCCTAGCAAATACAGCTGTATAATCTGCTCACAACTAACTATTCTGCATTTTCTGAAGTTCCTGGACAGAACAAGTTTTATAAGGCTTCAATTAAGGTTATAGAGGATGAACCTTTTCACAGTAAGACAAACCCTATTCCCATAAAGTACGTATGTGAATGCCGCTACTGAGTACTTGCAACTGATGTTGGAATGGAAAGTGGTTTTGTAATACGATGGCTGAGTTTACCCGATGTTTGGACTTAACACTGGCGGAGCAGTGCAAATATTTTGCCAAGGCGTATGTGGATGACATTTTAAAATCATCATCTTCATTTGAGGAGCATTTGCAGCATACAAGTATCGTGATTGATAAGCTGAAAAAAGGCTGGTATGACTATTAAGATTCGTAAGTCATCTTTTTGCAGGAAGAAACTAGCATTTTTAGGACATATTTTGACCCCTGAAGGCATAAAACCTGCCGCTGACAAATTGGAAGTGATAGTAAAATTTCCAGCTCTCAGGAACATCAACCAACTAAGAGCTTTTCTTGGTGTGATAGGTTTCTGCCACAGTTACTCAAACCAGATTGCTAAGGTGGCAGTAACTTCATTTGTTATTTTGAAAAAGTACAATAAATGGAAATGGTCGCAGGTGGAACAATTAGCATTTGAACAGCGGAAGCAATTTTTTTTCTATTAGAGCATGTAATTTACCACCCTGTTCAAGGAAAAGAGTTTCTATTGTTCACAGACGCTTCTGATTATGCACTAGGCTGCAAGTTAGCCCGGCACGATGAAGCTGGTAAGGAATAAACTGTCGCAATGGCTAGTAGGACACTGAGTACTGCAGAACGTAACTACACAGTGACAGAAAAGGAGAACTTGGCTACTATTTGGTCACTAACCATGTTCAGAGATTTATTATTAGGAGAGAGAGAGAGAGAGTAAAATTAATGACTGACCATCAAGCCCTAGTTTGTTTAAAGGCAGACGAGTGTTTTGGTAATTGTTTAACTCGCTGGCGACTATTACTGCAAGAGTATGACATCGAAATCTGTTATATCAAGGGTTCTGATAACATAGCGGCCAATTATTTAAGTAGAATACCCGAGGACGGAGCAGTAGAAATCTCAGCCAAGAAAGATAACAGAGAGTTTTTAGTAGCATCTCATGCCATTATCAGTGGGAGCTAGGTCAGCAAGCTGGAGGAACTGCTGAAGAGTCTAAAAGAGAAACAGGTGGAGGATTATTTCCGTAAGCAAGTTGTAACCAAGTTGGGCCTTGTTCCTCAGGAACATAAACTACATGAGATTTACAGTATATCAGAGGAAGAGGTGTTATTCTACCACAGTAAAACTGCTACAGAATTTGACAACTATTGGAAACCTGTGACAACTTAAGCATTGTCTAATGAAGTTGTGGCTGAGCTACATCTAGCCTTGGGACACATTAGGACTAATAAGTTATATCAAGCCCTAAGGAAAGAACTGAACTGGAGAGGGACACAGAAGTAAGTTAGGCAAGTTGTAACTTCGTATGAACTGTGCCAGAAGAGCAAACATGCTCAGGATAATATGCAGGGCAGTTACCAGGCAATTATACAGAAGGCTGCACTAAATTTAGTCTCTGTTGAGATTTTTGGACCACTGCCCAAGTCTAAGGCATGAGTATAATATGTGTTCGTAATGGTACAATATGTGTTCGTAACGGCAGACATTTTTTCTAAGTATACGAAGTTGTATCCACTGGTACTTACTACAGCTAAAGTTTTGCTGTCTGAAGTTAAGTGGTTTATAGAAAAGGTAGGATTACCCAAGGATATTTTACCAGACAAGGGCAGCCAGTTTACTGAACATAAGTTGGCAGGAGGGGCTCAAGAAACTTGATATCACATCCACCACAGCATCTGTGCAGCACCCACAGTCCATCCCAGTAGAAAGGAAGATGAAGGTACAGGGAACTATGTTGCATACATACTGCCACAACTCGCAACAGTCTTGGCGAGACAAGATTCCTTTAATAGCATTTATCATGAACCATACAGTGCACCTAAGTACAGGATTTACCCCCTACGAGGTATTGACCAGTGAAAAGTTTGACTCTGTGGTTTCGAGACTACTCCCGAAACTGATGAAGGTACCAATGTTAGGAGAGGGTGACAAAACCATTACTAAAGAAGATTTACTGGGTATAGTGAAAATAAGACTTTACAGTTCAGCAGAGTCTAGGAAGAGGCAACAAAATCTATCAAAGCTAAATAAATTGAAAGTAGGTGATTTGGTGTTAAAGAAAAACTGTCACGTGAGCTCTTATTGGGACCATATCTGTGTTTTATCTATGATAGCCCCAATGGCAGATTTAAGGGCGGCGGAGGGGGCGATCGCCCCCCTAAGAACCTGTTGTGTGTTTTTTTAGTTAAGTAAATTGTACAAATAAATATTTGCAAATAATATTCAACCATGCACAAGTACTCACAAATGACTTAATATAAGCACCCATAAAATATGTACATTTTACGTGATCATAACTGCAAAATTCAATATTGTTACACAACATTTTCCCCTCTCTCAAGCTCCGTTTTACGTAAGCGAGGCTCGTTCTTGCTCGAAAAGCGCTGTGTGCTGTGAGGATATATTTCCTGCATTTTTATTTTGTCTAACGTCCCTTTCAGCACGTTCTCAGTAGGAGGGCGAGTGGTCAGGTGGAAGAAAGACTGGTCAGAGCACGGCCATGTCACAAATAACAGTCCATAGACGAGAGCAGAATTTTTTTTGGGTGGGGGCGGATAGTCTTTACACACTGTCAGTCACTAGTGTGCAGTGAATGAGTGATGGTTTAAAATATATTTTTTGTGATGTGTTTTACGTTATGTTTAAATGTTGAATACTGACTAGTATGATAGATAATATAACCTATCGACATATTTTTAGTAAACTGCAGAAACGGAAGCAACAGGAGACGGCGATGCTGATACTATGGCACAGGTTCGATTTTATTAGGTTCTTTATACCGTGAAAGCAGATTAAGATCGTTCTTGCGTGAGAAATTCTAAAATTAAATTTGTGCGAAATAGCGTTAATTCATTAGTTAGTATTATAGTATTATGTCACTAGTGACTATACTGTCTCCTAAATTTCGGGAGAATAGCTGATGGTTTACAGACCGTTAAAACTTTAGCTGGGAAGAGGAAGATAAATAAGCCATAGATAAAGATAACAGAGTTTATTAGTTAAAGGATATACAAGGATATAGGAAACATGTAATACATAAAAGCTAATAATTCAATTTCTGTGAGATAAAAGTATGGTAAAAACAATCGTTATTTGATTTCCTTGGCTGCATAGCGCTTTAGTATTTATTACTAGAAAATTGTTCGTTCGGTGCATTAAAAAAAAAGTGTTAGCCCAATGCGCCGTGTGTTATTAAACAACGGTTACGTGGAACGGTTAAACAGTTTACAGCCGAATAAAATCTTTCAATAACTGCAACTATTGTGACTGTCAAATGGGGACACAAAAATAACTAGTAGAGTAAACCGGCAATGAACTAGTTACGTTAGTGCATATCAAACAGTTGACACAGCCAACTACTACATTTGTAACCTGGTTGTCGACCTTGTAAACTTTACGGGACGACCAATGATTTAACTCGTTGCTATTCAATGTGCAACATATTATTATAAAAAGTAGCTATTTTCATTTAATAGTTATTTAAATGTAACTGTGAACATTTTTCCGCCCCTAAAACTTCCCCGTTTACTAATTCGGTAAAAATACAAATAATTTGTAATCATATTCTATGTTTAGAAAAAACAACTACAGGAAAAAGGATGGGTGGGAATTTTATTTACTAGGGGCATGAACTCTTGTGTTTTCCCTTTGGAAGATCGGGAAAGGCATTGTCAGCGTCCATTGGTGTTGTGAAATTGAAACTCTCTACAATATGCACCGTTCCTTATTTATTTTTCTTTCAAGTTTTTTATTTTGGGGATTATTCGGTATAGTTGTAATTAAATAACAAACGTGTGTTAAACAGAATGTTACATTTAAATATGCTAATTACGATCAATAAGATGCCGTTTAATGTATACACAGTTAGGTTGTAAGAGAGAGCAAAGAACGATTTGATATTAATACACGAACTCCGATTGCAGATGGCGCAAAACTGTCATCGGAGATATAGTTTAAAATGCCTCCGTATTCACACTACAACCATTTGAAATTGCCTTATTTCGTCTGCCAATGAGTTAGGTTAAATAATTTTGCCTTAGTAATGTTTAACGTCAGTCGTAATTCTTTCCAATTTCGGTTCATACAAGACTCTAATTTAATCACGTATCGTGACATTCGTTAATTTCAGGAATGAAAAATTTCGTAACTGACAAAGCGACATACCGGGATCACTATTATTACGCTGCTAAATAATACGATAACCGATGACGGTCTTGTGAAGAGAATAGAGAGTGAAAATCCTGGAGCTCAGTTTGCGCGTAGAGAAAATCTACTTAATAATACTATCAACACTGACTCACTACATAGAGCTTAAATTAATAAGTCTAAAAACATGCAACTTAACTCAGAAGTTCCTTATATAACGTAGGCGAGCACAAAGAAAGCGTGTTTTTATTATCATCCTAATGGGGTTGAATATGAGATCAAGTTTGTATGGAAGTTCGCAATAATTAATTTTTTAAGCGTTCCATTACCATAAATCAAATTGTGATAAAGCTTTCTTGTGTGGTTGTGCGTGCTACCGTGTTTTCAGTTACATAATATTGATAATTTGAATGATGGGGCATAAAACGGGGAAGGCTGGCAGACATGGGTATCCAAAAAAATAAGTGGAAAAAATGGTAGGAAGTTGTACGTGTACCCGCGAAAGCTTCGGCAAAAATAGTAATAATATAGGGTAGAGGTGCCTAACGAGGTACCCAAAACATTTAGTGAAACAAAAGAATTGTGAAAATAATTGTGAGCTGTGTGGCACCCGGAAAGTTTACCACCAAAAATATAATGATTTAGGAATTTGAGATGGGAGGGGGGGGGTGACAAAACGGTATAGAATGCCAGATCGAGGTACCCAAACTAAGAAATAAAATTTTAGTAACTTATTTTGCGTGCGCTCGTGACGTTTTCTACAGAAAATAAACCTAATTTTATTGAGTGAGAGGCAAAACGCGGGAAAGTCGCAAAACGGTTTGCTCG
>PNEQ01109190.1:28464-52088 GCA_003012365.1 Medauroidea extradentata
TAGGTGATTTATAAATACGTTCCCATGGGAGTGAAAAAAAAAAAAAAAAAAAAAAGACACGGGGCTAAACGGGGTACGCAAATATTAAATGAAACGATTTTCTTATACCAAGTGTTTGTGAACCTTCGTTAATGTCACGTCGTTTTCCACTATTTAGCAATTTTTTTTAACTTCTTTGATTCAGAAAAATGATTGCATTCAGTTCAAAACCACGCGAACGAATTCACAGTTATTAACTAGTCGTTTATAACATTCGCCTTCGCGCCTTTACATTTATGACAATTAAGGTTCCTGTTGGTGTACGATACTAATAATAATGGTTTACATATATCTTGCATTTAAAGAAGGTATTTACATGCTGAACGTCGCCCTAATAACGCCACACGTATAAGATGCCTCAAAACAGGTTCGATTCCTCGCGGGGCCAGTCCCAGGATTTTCCCGTGTGGCAATCGTGCTGAATAATGCCACTTATCAGGGTGTTTTCTCGGAGATCTCCGGCTTCCCCCGCTCCTTCATTCCGGCACTGCTCTATACTCACATCATGACACACCACACCAGCGGTAAAACCTCGATGTTAAGTGCTTAGCAAAATCTTGTCATCAGATGCCGCAGAGCTAAGGAAAACATAACGCGTGTTCAACAAAGTCGCAAACCGGAAAACCGGAAAGCATATTGTACAAGATCTCTGCTGGAATCTTGTGCTGCATTGTTCGCGGCTCATATTACGATTATTTGTTTCATATCTTTATCAGCACGTTTATTTTTACCTTCTCTGCTTGCACGATATAAACATCATTGTGGAGCAGTTCGGGTGTTTTCAAAATATTATGAATATGAAGGAATCGATTTTCTGAAAATTTTGATAGGATATAAATACATAAATGAATATGCAAGCTCCTGTCCTTAATTACATTAATATTTTTTCTTTGTTTCATTTTAGCTTTGTTCAATGTTATATCCGATAATTTATTTTCGTGTTACATCAGCATTCAAAACTAGGCAAATTGATTTGGAATGATTTGATTGAAACAACGATACTTAATTTTTATATTTTACTGTAGTCTGTACTTGATGCAAAGCCTTGCGAAATTGCACGTAAATATTTTGGAGGGACATTCCAAACATCGAGAGGAAAGGAACATATTTTCGAAAATCCACCATATTTGCACTACATTACATGGTACACTGTAGAGTGAAGAGCGTGCGGTCTGGATGGAGTTATTGTGGAATAACATCGCAGCTATTATTGACAAATACACATAAGATGATTCATATTTAAGCAGTATGGAAAGGTACGATGTTGAGCGTACGTATGGAATACTCGATCGTCAATAAAATCTGAACTTATTATCAAAATGCAATGAGAATTTGTTGCCGAGTAGATACTTTATAAGCGGACGTTTATTTACATAACACTATGCGGTGGGGTGGTAGGTTTTACTTTCGACTAAAAAAATTAAAACCTTTTTTTAGAAAATTAAGATGTTGAAACCACTAAAACTACAAAAACTTGAAAAACCTAGGTCTGTATAATAACCATATTTCGAAACTACTCTCGTTTTGAAAATAAATATACTATCCTAAAATCACTGCGCCAGAGGTTTGCGTTTGTTAAACTTATTTTCAAATAAAAATTCTAGTATATTTTAAAATTATATTTTTATAGGCCTAGATATTATCATGTTTAAAAATCACAAAAATTACAGTTTTTAATTTTTGTATATTTTGTAGTTTCAAGCCCTTAATGTACTAAAAAAACTCGTTTTTAACTTTTTATTCGAAAGTAAAGCATACTTCCGCATAGTGCTATATAAATAAACGTCCGCTGATAAAATATCTACTCGGCAAAATAATATCATAGAACTTTGATGAGTAGTTCAGATTTTGTTGACCATTGAGTATTCCAGTCGTCCACTCGACATCGTACCTTTCCATATACCTTAACAGGGCGGGAAGCATTGTCAAACATAGCATTCCACAGTTACAAGATCCTTTTCGCGTGCAAAACACTGCAAGTCATGAGAGATATCGAGGAGTAACGGTGCGTTTTCGGGCTTACGTTCATTTAACATATTTGGTTTCTCTAGATCCGAGGACTGTTCCTACAGAATAGTGACATTTTATTTTGCAGCGTCCTGTATTGTATACATTTTGGCAGCGATTATTATTTATGTTCGTTGATTTATGACAAAACTGGCTTCCAAAACTACAATTACAATAATCTGATACATTAATTCGTTTAGCAAGCCGGAATAATAAACGCCTCTTAAGAGGGTGTGGAACATAATTCAACGCTAAAAGCATTACTCTATAGTTGTATGTTTTTTAAAGTCAATTTGCGAAAATTAAACAATAGCAATCGTAGAGAATAGTTTTAGTAAACGTTTTAAGCAAAATAGTTTCCAGTGTTACTAACTTCTGACGCACAATCTCTGACGCCGGAACCTCAAGCATTTAACTGCGGCGCAAGAGATCACGTGTAACGAATTAGTAATTCTGGATAAATATTTACGCATATAGTTGGGAAATACCATTATCTACGATTGTCATTGAGTATTTTATCCATTTTCGCTTCGAAAAAACCGTAGGAATCAACTGATGTTTTCAGCGTTTATTTATCTACCACGCACTCTTAAGCAATAAGTTATCCTAATTAACTTTTTCTTTTCTACCTCAATCACACACCAGTAAAATAAAACAAGGAAAATTCAAATGTCTGTCTATGACATGGACACAAATCGATAAAATTAAAGTCCGTGCCTAAAGTATTATAGCTTCGAAATTGGGGTACAGAAGATTTTACATTCCAGATAAAATGAGTTAAGTACCACGTGTATATCTGGGTTTTGCGAAGAAAGTGGGACAGTGTTTTCAGCTCGTATGTGTGTGTATATATATAAAAATATATGCTTGCCAACTACATTAGTGTGATATTATTATCACTTAGTTATCTTCGACTGAGCATAAAAATAATCTTTCATCTTCCTACTATGGACAGGATTATTACACATCGCCAGTGTTGTTAGCTTGCTTTATATACCAGTCGAGCTAACGCCCAGACATTTTCTACAGAATACGCATCGGACATCAGGTGCCGTGTTCTAGTATTGTTTCAAGGTGAAAGAGTTAAATATATTAATGATAGTATTTTTTAACTAAACATGGAATCGAATAAGCAAGACCACCGATGACAGTTCACATCTCGAGAACCGTAAGTGGATACTTAAAAAAGGTCAGTAAATATAAGTTTTAATAAATTAACATAATTACCGCAGGTTATACAACGCCTTGCGATGTGTGGGATACTATGCTTGGAACATTAGCATTTCCGAAAATGGGCCTGTCGGATAAACAGGCGCTTGTCTAATCCATCCCCATTTCCCCTCGTGTACCATTTCCAAGATCTTGTACTGTTAGAGGTCAAGTAGAACCAAATAAATAAATTATAAGATTTCTTTGCTCAGAAAATTAAGCTTGATTGTGCAGAAAAACCTTACTTAAAACCTCAATGTTACATGCGGAAGTCACCAACATTGCCTTATGTAAAGGCTTAGTGTTATTATTTGTTTTAATTTTTTCCATACTTGGCAAACGTCAGTTAACTTATATTGTCTCGTAAAGGAACAAAAAATTTAGTAAGTTAAATATAATTTAGCAACCGTGAAAATATACATTCAGTGATTGTGGAACGTTTTACAACAATCGCGAAAAAAAAAGATGGTTAGCGGCAAACGCTACTATTGTATGTGAGTCACAACTGTCCATGCATTGCAAAGCATCGAAGACGAGCTGTTGCAGCAAGAAGTGGACCACAAGTGAAGTGTAGTCTGAAAATATATTTTACTGTAGGCATTACCAGTACTCTAGTCTGGAGATTGCATGCTTATATAAACATCGGCTTAGGCGTATTTTACTCGAAGCAATATATTAATATTACATGACATTCTTTATGTAAACTCACTTGCTGCAGTGTAGAAACATGCTACTCGAAAACTTTTAACACACAGGCTATCTATGAGTCGCAGCAAGCTCTCTCTTTCTCTTTTTCTCCCTTACTCACGCTCTCTTGATCTACGGTGGTCGAATGGTCAGACCACTCGCCTCCCACCAAGGTGTTCCGGGTTCGATTGCCGGCGGGGCCGGTCGTCAGATTTTCACCACTAGGGAATCGTGCCTGACGCCGTCGCTGGTCAGCATGTTATCTCGGGGATCTCCCGTTTTCTGTCCTTTCATATCGCCACTCCTCGATGTTAAGCGCTGACAAAAATCTCTCACTCACTCACTCCCTCGCTCACACACACACACACACACACACTCTCTCTCTCTCTGTCGCTCTCTGCCTATCACTCCAGGAGTCTAATTGATGGTTTCTGCCTATGCACTTCGTTAAACAAAACTGCTTACATTCAATTTAGTTGTTAACAAAATGAATGTGGTATGAGGAGAGTACCCGAGGAGCAGGTGCCCCACCTCGACCTGCAGACTTACGAATGGGCGGCCGTGGAAGATGACATGAGATGAGGCACTACAATGGAGAGGCCCTGGAATGAAAGGTGCAGGGAATGCAGGAGATCCCCGAGAAAACCCGTTGACCAGCGACATCGTTCGGCACGATTCCCACGTGCGAAAATTCAGGACCCAAGTTTCTGTGCCGAAGGTGATCCAAACCGGATCGCATTGGTGTGAAGCGAGCAGTCCGACAACTATGTTGTTAATTAAATACACTATAAAACAATTTTTTACACCAGTTCCTGAATAAGTTACCTATGATATTTATTGGTCCCTGTTATCAAATATATATTCAAATAATAACACGATCAGCACAGAAATACGTGCAAAATCCTTTCTTCCACACGAGTTTGCGGAACATCACACCGAAAAGTAGGACATTTATCATGATTTCGTCCTCGAATGAGATTTATTTTGAGATTGCCATTTCACATGTGTTTCGTACGTATCTTGAGTCGTTTCAAAGCTCATTTACTTTTATAAGCAGCTCGCAATGGGCAGGTCTGAACGTAGTGGCCCATCTCAACTCACCTTATCACACCTATACTCTAAAATATTTGTAAAATTTCCAAGGATTTTCTTTGTTAAATAATTAGTTTATGAAGTTACAAAGGTTAACTTTGTAATACTATAAACGAACTCTTTGTACTTATACCGACAGTTCCTGCAATGTAAATTATTTTGCCACTTATTCGTAGTTGTACAAAGTTTTGTAAATGTTAAAAAATTTTCCGTTTAAAATTATTATTTTATAGTGTTAACAGGAATTTGTTTGCAAAACAAAATAACTCAGAAAAAATTTGTAGCCTACAAGAATCGTAAGTTCGCCGGAAATGACTTGTGCAAAGATCACAACCTCTGAAAAGTATTTTTTTTTTTAATAACGTGAATGTTATGTTGATGTTAATTGCGTGGTCTCAAAGAAAGAATTATTACTGAACTGTACATTGAATGAATACAAGTAAATAAAGACTAAGTGATACAGAAGTCACAGTGGTCTAGCGGAAAAATGCGTAGATTCTAAGGACGGGGAGAGTGTTCGAAATTTAGCACTTCCCAAGATATATTATTTTTAATTTTTTTTAAAATAATTTCTTGTATATGTCCTATATTCAAGAGTCATTTTATAAATAAGTTCAGTGTTATTTATGAAGTACAATGAACATTTAAATTTATTGTTTTTCTTATTGAAAGTACAGCTACAAGTCTAGTCCTTATAATTTTACAAAATAATATATACTTTGTATTTAATAACAGGGACAACCGTTATTTTTTACAAGGAATTTCTTTAGCAATTGGGTTTCCAAGGATATTCTTTGTAAAAGTACAAACATATTTTTACTGTGTAGTGCTAAGATCAGGCCAAGTATATAAACAAAACAGAAGCTTTGTAGTCTTGGCCCCCAGAGCTGGAGCTGAGTCGTGCCGGTAATCTTATGCGACATTTCGCCGTACACTGCAACATACATCATTAGAGTGTCTCGAGCAAGATTGGACGTCTTGATGATGCCTGCTGTACGGTATGGTACATCGAAATGTCGGTACAAGATGCATCACGACTCACCTCCAGCCCGGAAGCCAAGACTGCATGCCTGAGAACGGTCGCGAAAGCCTGCAATCTTATAACAGTACCAGTATACCGAAGCTGACACATTGCGACAGTGAAAGTGGTAAGAATAGTTTGTGACGTAGTTGAAGTCGTTATTTTGGGCGTCACGTCACGACCCTTCAGATCTTTTTAATGCAATGAACACTCACGTTGATACATATTTAGATAGTGAAACTTTCTGATAGTGTAATACAAATAAGCTGTTTAATTCACACAGTTGATTGCATATACATTTTAAAGGACGAAGGGCATCATTACAAACTGGCTGTTAGAGAGTGAGTGAGAGATTTTTGGTAAGCGCCTAACATCGAGGTCTACAGCGCCGGTGAAGGGTGGTATGAGGTGAGTATGGATCAGTGCCGGAAAGAAAGGGCGGGGGAAACAGGAGATCCTCGAGAAAATCCACCGACCAACGGCATCATCCAGCACGATTCCCACACGCGAAAATCCGATGACCGACCCCGCCGGGAATCGAACCCGGATCGCCTCGTTGGGAGGCGAGAGTTCTGACCACTGGACCACCGCAGCCCCGCAAATTGGCCGTATTGCAATTAGTTACCGAAAAGATGTTCACCGTAATGTGACGCCCAAAACTCTGCCTTCAATTAGTTTCCATAAAGTTCCATAGACAGCACCATTACCTGGTGACAACTGTCACCTATAACAGCCGCTCGCGGCGTATACAACATAGAAGAGCATTATGCGAGTAACGGAGGAAACGCTTTGAACTTGGCCAGCCTGTTGTTTTTTCTGTATTTAAGCTGTTTAAATATTGAAACATATTTCTCCATAAACCACAGCAATACTTAACGTCGCAACGGTACTTGAAATAAGCCTCCAGCAACATTTTTAACGTGGAACTAATATGGAGATTTAATAACACGTAGTTGTTAACATTACTTCAACATTAAGTATTTTGTAAACTTACGTGTTCATCTTCCAATATTAACATAACTTGAAAGTTTTCTCTTCTATCTAAATAATTGTATTGCTAAATAATTTATTGTTACCTCCTACCAACATGATGCATTCTCTTCTTAATACAATTACGCTTAACTTCATTCGTCAGAGGATCACCTTAGATAGAAAGTAATAATTTATATACAATTTGTGTAATTCGTAATTCATCAGTGGCTTACCAATGTTATGTTTAGAATTAATACTTTCTTTTCCATCATATCTATAGAATCTTCTTATCTAGTGATGTTACGCTTGAGTAACGTCAGTGAGCATCAGAGAAACCAGCTCTCTGGCCTCTGGCTTGTCACTACTCTGCTGCTGTGTGTCCCTGGAGAGTTGGTCCAGGACTGGAGGCTGGAGACAGCTACCTGAGCAGATCAGACCGGCATTATGGGCTTTGACGAGTGCGATGCTATAAGCCACAAGGCCGCCGCAGTTATCCGCTTACTTCGTCCGCTGGCCAGCCTCCATCTGACACATGTTGTTTCTCTGCCACGGTAAACCTTGTTAAAAGAGATTATTCCACCCTGTCATATACAACCAATTTTTAAAAATGTTGAAACACTGATATTTAGTACATAAAACGTTAAAAAATCATGGCTATGATATAAATGTTTGCCACGCTGACTTCAATGGTTAAGGGCGCGGTATACCGCAATTTTCGTCATCATTATTTTATTTTGTATTTGTACCAGATATTTTTTCCTTGTTTTAGACACAAAATGTGACTAAATTTGGCTCTTATGAACTTTTTTATCTCTCATAGTTTTCGCGTAATGGCTTGTTAAAGTCATATTTTGCATGTTTCCGTTTTAACGACTACACTAAAACCAACTAATAAACCAAACTCAAAAAAATCACAGTGGATAAAGACATTGCAGGCTACAATTACGTGCTCATAAAATTAAAGAATAAACATTATTTGTATTTTAAAAAAATATTGAACTTTTTAAATTTTTATTTTTAGTTTCAGCATTTTTTTTTAATTCAAATAATTTTAATTCTTAAATTCTATGAGTATGTCATTGTAGCCTTCAATGTCTTTATCCACTGTGATTTTTTTGAGTTTGGTATATTAGTTGGTTTTAGTATAGTCGTTAAAACGGAAATGTGCAAAAATATGACTTTAACAAGCCATTACGTGAAAACTATGAGAGGTAAAAAAATTTCACAAGAGCCAAATTTAGTCACATTTTGTGTCTAAAATAAGAAAAAAAATATCTGGTACAAATAAAAAAAAATGGTGATTAAAATTTCGGTAGACCGCGCCCTTAATCGATCATGAAACAAAATAACAGTGAAAAAAATGCTTCGTGGCCACTGCAGACTATTTTATCACTGTGGGCCTCGTCAGATTTTTTTTTGTGTTGGCCACAGAAAATTCTTAGCTGTCGCCAATAAAGTTTTTCAGTAACTACACTGTGATATTAACAAAATATACGTCGGCCACTACAAAACCATTCTTTCTGTGAAGCTATTTAACAGTCTAGTAGCCGGATAAGGCTTCTGTGAACCGAAAAGCAGTAACCGTTGGAGGAGATTGAATTTGCAAAGGTTTTAGTTTTGTTGAAACACGAGAATAGCTTTGAAGTTACCTAACTCCCTGAAAGCAGTCATGTTTTATTTTTTATTTGGTAAATTTAGCGGTAAATACGTAAAAAAAACGTGCAGACATAGCTTATCAGTAGCTACTGTTACTCTGTAAATTAAGTATCGGTGGAATAACGTTGTATAGTGCAGAAAATGGTGGAAAGGGATAAAAAACTAAAACTACAAATCGATACTGTATAATGGAAGGACATAAGACGCAAGAAGCTGAGGAATAGCAGGATGGAGTGTGAGGGCAGAAACGAGAAGAAATATCCAGCGAGACGAAAACTGTCCAGATGCATGGAATAACGTTGTATATGTGCAATTTAATAAAACAACGCATAATTGATTGTTTTTTTATTTAGCTACTGTTGCAATCACATTGTGTACATATTAATATTACGTGTACTAGCATGTTATCAGTTACAACGTGTACTAGAATATTTTAAGTTACAGTTGTGATACTTTTATGTTGCAGAAACGTACGTTGTCTTGAGTTACCAGTCCAAGGAATGGTTGTGGCCTTTTGGCGTGGGATTAAAAACGACAATCTTTCACGGAAAATTATAACAACATATTTGAGGAAATGCATTGATATTAGTCAGCCAAGATGGTAAAGAAAGGTAAATACGATGCCACATGTCGCCGTAAGTGCAAATTTACATGTTCCAGTGAAATCGGTGGTAAACTGGAATCAATGTAGGCTATCTCTGCGTATCTGGGCTGCGTTCCAGAACGTTACTCTTGGAGCCGAGTAAAGTAGTGGAGAGTAAGGCAGAGTAAAACAAGAATAAAATTTGTTTTGGAACGGGCGTAGAGTAAACAGATTCAGTTGTTTGTAAACATTGCGACTAAATATGTAGGTTGGACAGCTGTAATTATAAAAATGAATATTATCAGTTCTTAACTGTTCTGAAATGTGGTGAAAACAATTGTTCGTTAATATAATGATTTTATCGTAGAGTGTATTGGACATGTGCTCATTTTTGTGGATTTAAAATGTTCACGAATATTAACATGCTTTGTTCATTGGCAGCAGCATTTTTATAATGCAGTGAAATACACAGGCGTTGTTTTACCAAACTATTTATCCATCTTTTAATTTACGTCGCAGTGAAAAACGTAGGGCTTAAAAATAGTGATGTGTAACTTGATCAGGGTATAAATTAAGTTTTCAGTTTATATTTGTACTGATTGTAATTTACGTAAATAATTTCTGAATTCCACGTAAGTTTCGTCGTAACTCGTGTGGCATGGTATTTATGAGTGCATTACATACGGATTTCGTCATTCAGCGAGTCGTAAATCTAATTGTTTAGCACCTGCACTTGTGTGTTGTGAATACACACGGCATCCGTTCAAGAACTCTACAGTAAATTAAACTAGGCCTAGATGGTTTGTGAGTTTAATGTTAACTGAAGTAGGTTTGATTTGTATAGACAGCAAATATATGTAGAAATGTTAGAAACAGTGTATTGACAAGTCTCGAGAAAGACTATAAACTATGAGAGTAGTCCTCCTAGCTTGTGAAATAAAGAGAATCCCAACAGAATCACTCCAGCACCTGTAATACGAAAACGAAGCAAATCAATGAACATGCAGTATAATGAAAATATCCCCCATCCCCCGCCATAATCGTGGATCAAGGAAACTTAGAATATATTATTTTTTTCACAATGTTTTCAACGATTTGCTGAAACAGGTATTAGCGAAACATTCTCATATCTATTTACATAATTAACACTTCAGTTCTTTATCTCAGTCATTTTTAAGTCGATTTTACGTTTTTAACACATTTCACTAAACACACACGTTAATAGCTACAATTTACAATTATTGGGACTCATATTACAAAGGGAATATGTTTATTAATAGGTGCAGTTTAGTATTGGAAACATATATTAATTTACAGGTATTCAGTGTACGTCCAACAACATAATATCGTTACTTAGACCTAAGTACAATTACTTTTGAGAGTGGAACATGTGAATTTCGCCCATTTTTTTCACTTTCCACATTAACAAATGAATTTTACTCTTAGTTTCTCACCGAAATCACGCGAGTAAAAATTTTACTCTGCAAAGATGCTCAGAGTAATTACTTCGTAGTTTTGGGACACAGCCAGAGTAAGTAAAACTTTTGCTCCAGAGGTTTTGGGACAGACACGGAGTAAATTTTACTTCCAGAGTAATGTTTTGGAACGCCACATGCTCAGAGTTATTACTTAGTAGTTCTTAGACGCTGTCAGAGCAAGTAAAATTTTTGCTCCAAAGATTTTGGGACAGGCAATGAGTAAATTTTACTCGCAGAGTAACGTTTTGGAACGCCGCCCTATGTGACAACGCTACCAGTAACACGAAGTCAAATTCAAGTAATACAGAAGAAAATCAAACTAGGAAAACCGTGTTTATATGAGTGTGGCTTGTACACAAATTGACCTGATGTTACTTCACGCAATGTGAAGCAAATGGTTTGTGAACATGTTTGCCAGTTTTCATCGACAGCATACTCATTACAGTATAAATAAAAAAAAAACATAAAATATTTGAGTGCAAATTTAGTCATATTAAAAATATATGGAATTTTCCAAGAAATGTGTTCTAGCACAAAGGTAAGAAAACTATTATACGAAGATTTTCAGTTTAACCTAAAATTTCACTTGGCGTGCTTACATGTGTGCAAATATTACGACGAACTATTTTTAAGGGGGATTAATCCCTGTCAGATCGGTTTTACAGTTTTCCTTATAAATCAGGGAATAGACACATTGTTTTGCTTTTTTCACGCTGACAAGGCATAGTTTATTGTTTCGTTTACTTTTTGGAATCCATATGGCATTGTTTCTGTTAATGTTGCGGCCTCTGTAGTCGCTCCTGTAAATAAAGCAATTTTTCCTTTTCAGCTGTTTCCCGTTGCAAAATAATGAATATATTGTGGTTCCAGCAATTACATAAAATCGATTAAGTTTGTATCTATGCCTTGTTATGACAAAAATTTTGATACATCGACTGGAACAAAATTTATCGAGAAGAAACAGATAAATCCAAGGTGGTAGGGATCAACACCCCTTAAAGTTCGCATCCACACAATCAGAGAAGAGGGAGACAGAAGTGGAGTTACAGATATCTGTACAACAATTTTTTTTACATCAGTTTGCATATTTTCATACCAATTTTGAGTAATCAAATAGTTTTTTTTGAAATCTCACAATTAAAAACTAGTTAAAATATTATACGTGTGCGTGTTTAAATTTTTATAAATTTTGAAACAACGTAAACGACAACAGAATCATTTTCGTATCACTCAATATTTCCTAACCTAATTCAAAATAGAACTCTGCAATTATTTTCTGATTTTATTAAAAATATTTTCCGTAAAATTTGGGTACGTTGACTGTAGAGGTAATATTGACCTACATAAAATATTAAATTTGCAGCCATTTGGTGATGAACTGTCAAACTTTATCTGACTGGATCAGACTTACGAGTTTGAAATACTTGGGTAAACGTATTAATTTCTTTATTAAATGTTCCTACAATAAATATCATGAGTCAGTAAATGTTCCTCCTGCAGTCAACGAAGCCACATTAGACGTGTATCATTTATGTGACATACAACAAAGTGCATGGTGAGTTGAAGTCCTACAATAACTACTTTTCACAACGTCTGGCTTCTCTGAGGTCGTACTAATATTTAAATCATCCTATACTCAAAAACTGTCTGCAACACATTTCTACACTGTTAGAATTATATTGTAAAATCTTGTTTTTTATTTCTGATCCCTTCGGTTGTTGTGAACAGTGATATATGTAGTTAATAAATTATAAAGCAAGAATGACGCCTACGCACCAATACCCTACCAAAAAGAAATTTACTGAACAACAGAATGTATTTATTAACTTAAAAATCTTAAAGAGAATATGTAACAGGATTGATCAAAAAGTATTAAAATTTGAAATACATGTTCGTTAAATATTTCATAACAATGTTTGTGAATATGTGAAACTTTGCAAACAAATATTTAAAAAGCTTGTTTGTAAATATTCAAGTAAGTTGGTATGAATTTGCGAACGAAGTAATACGCCACATATTGATAAATTTACTGTACCTTATTTCAATAGGCTCATTAAATCAAAGGTAGAGTGATATGAAAACTCTTAGCTTCTCTTAGCTTCACATGTGACCCGCATTCACCGTTTTATTTGCTGGAACTAAGGTACGCGGTGTTTCACAGCTAACATTTATCAAAATTTAAATGATTCTGTAACTCACACCAAATTAAACAGTAATTTGTAACAGCAATGGTTATGTCAAATTCGCTACACATCCATTTTTCAAGTCTGCGTTTCATTTGACGAATAAGAAGTAATTTAACCGCGGGAACGGACAGTCGTTACTGTACTCGACGCCTCTAATTGTTTTCAGTAGTCAACAGAAAATACAGATTTTTTGTACGTGTAAAAACAGTTACATTAAAACTGATGATGGGCTGATAATAAGGCACTTCGAATGCTTATTAAAATCATTTAACATTACCAATATCACTTTTATTCTTTAATGCGACAAATACATGTCTCACAAGCACTTCAGACGCACGACAAATTGCGTCGACTCGGTGTATAACGAGCCGCTGTCAGATTGTAATCCAGTCGCCCACGGTCGTTGTAAGTATATGGTCAAGCTACTATCAGCCCTTGATCTTTGAATGAACTGTGCAATGGGATTGCATGTCTGGATTTAGTTTCTTGAACATTCTTCATTGCGACATAGATGACTGTCTTTAGTTTTCATTGACCGCCATCTGTATCGCAATGGATTATGTCCAAGAAACTAAATCCAGTCACTGTCAGCCCTTATCACTCAACTCAAAAACCCGCCATGGCAGCTCGTCGAACCGTAGAAGAGGATGTACAATAGCAATTGCCAACATACACTACAGAAAATTGACACTTCGCATAGATATAGAATTGGTATCGTTATAATCAGGATGAAAGCCAGGATTTACTGAAAACTCTTTGATCTAATTTTTATTTTCGTGTACCAAAGTTGTCGATAATTTTCAATAAATATTAATTTATTTTCATTTTCAGCAAATTTTGTAAAATACATAAATTTTTCATTTTGATTATATAAATTACAGCATGCAACCCGTGGCACATAATTTTCGTTTTAATAATTTTATGTAGGTAAGACTGCTGGTTCATTTGGGATGCGTGCTGCCGTAGTCGTACGAGTGTTGACTTTGGCATGACGTTATGCGAATGGATTTATTTGCTTGTACATACTCCATTGCGAAATAAATGACTGTCACAAGAAAACAAAAAATAAAAATAAGACAAGAAAACATAAATAAGCAGAGTATGCTTTAGTCAGGATACATACACAACATGAAATTCCAAAACTGGAATCTGGTCAGATAAACAAGGAACTTAGTTTTTTTAAATATTTTTGTTATTTATTTGATTTTATGTTCGTTAATTGTTTTATCTGACCAGATTCCAGTTTTGGAATTTCATGTTGCGTATGTATCCTGATGACTAACGCATACTCTGCTTATTTATGTTTTCTTATCTTATTTATATTTTCAGTTTTCTTGTGACAGTCATTTATTTCGCAATGGAGTATGTCCAAGCAAATAAATCCAGTCATGCACTCCCATTGCACTGTTATTTCAAAGATCATGTTATGCGAATACTATGCACGCTAAAAATTTTCGATAATACAAACTATCGTCGCAAGTAACCTCTACAAAACTAACATTTACTCGCACATACACACACACACACACATATATATATATATATATATATATATATATATGAAATATACATTTATCACTTGAACAGCTTTAAGCACCACCTACTGGCCGTGTGTTTGTGTAAGTTCGACACGGCGCCAAGGGCGATGTTTACCGGCACATGTGGTGAAGATATCGCCTCTACGGCAAGACACTACAACGACGTGCAGTAGAATCGATCAATCGCCTGACTGACACTTTCAGTGGGGAAACCATCTTTTGATTCGTAAATAGTTGCAAGGAAAGTCCTTTGCATGATTCGTGAGAAGTTTCACACGAATCCTGAGAGTCGTATTTCAGATACAACAGTTTGAATAAGCAATTTTCAGCCATTTTGAGAAGCTTGGTAGTGAGATTTCTTGAGCGTAGTTATGCAAAAATTAACCAACTCAACACTAAGTGAACCTTAGATATTCACGATAAAAGTTTACTGTTTGTATCTGAACCTTGCATAAATCGCTTTATCTGGGCTCTTATTTTTCTTAAAATATTATGACTTAGTGCTTGTTCTTTTCCTATGGCACATTTTGGGCCTTTCACTTCTTATTGCTTTGTGGTATGGCTTTTTGCATAACTACGTAAAACTGATGTGATGCTTTTAAATTACC
Source organism: Medauroidea extradentata (assembly GCA_003012365.1). Lineage (NCBI taxonomy): Eukaryota > Metazoa > Arthropoda > Insecta > Phasmatodea > Phasmatidae > Medauroidea > Medauroidea extradentata. The sequence continues at coordinate 43,541 of PNEQ01109190.1, forward strand.
GTTCCGTCATCGTTTGAAGTGTATTTCTTTTCATACATTGACACAATGGGCACGTGTGGAATAGTTTCGTAAAAAAAAGTATTTTTTAACAAACTTCAACGCATTTTAAGCGTGGTGAGCGGTGCCCTTAAGAGGTATGGAAAGGTACAACGTCGAGTGAAAGACTGGAATACTCAGTCAATTAAACCTGAACTACTCATCAAAATAATGAGATATGTTTTTCCCTGTCAAATATTTTATCAACAGACGTTTATTTATGTAGCGCTATGCGGTGGAATGCTTTACTTTCAAGTAACAAATTAAAAACTGTTTTTAGAAAAATAGGGGCTTGAAACCACAAAATCTAAAAACATGGAAAACTGCAATTTTTATAATTTTTATGTGATAATATCTAGGACTCTATAGTAACCGAAATTAAAGTTTTCATTTGAAAATAATTTTAACATCCGCAAAACTCTCGCGCAGAGATTTTCGGATAGTAAAATTATTTTCAAATAAAAACGCGTATATTTTTTAATTTTGGTTATTATAGAGGCCTAGGTGCTATCATATTAAAAATTACAAAAATTTAAGTCTTCCATTTATGTTTATTTTGTGGTTTCAAGCGTTTATTTTTCTAAAATCAGTTATTAATTTTTATTCGAAAATAAAACATACTACCGCATAGCGCTATATAAATAAACGTTAGTTGATAAAATATCTAGTAGGTAAAAATTTCTCATATAATTTTAATAAGTAGTTCAGATTTTATTGACGATTGAGTATCCAGCCATCCGCTCGATACCTTACCTCGTCATACCCCTTAAGACAAGACAATGCGTTAAAGTTGTATAGGCATAATTTTAATTTTGCACTTGTGTTAGTTGTGTTTGGGATTATTTCGGCTGAAGCTGCAGCAACATGACGCGAGGCGAAGTCACTTCTGGAGAGCTGACTGTCGCCCGGAAGACTTGCACGCAGTCCTCGCCGCTGTCGGGTAACGACGTTGCCTGCCGCACGTCCTTTGTCAATTACAGTTCAATCTCCACAAAGATTGCCTGCGGTCCGTGCACTGCTGGCGGGTTGCCTGTCCACAACCCTGCAGGCGTCCCTGGCACTCTCGCTCACTGCCTCCATTTGTGGCCTACTAACTGCCAAACCACATTTGTAGATAATCTACCGCTTAGCACGCCATGTGAATCTACATTAAGACTTCACTCTGCCCTACATGAAACTTATTTCTCGTTAAAAGTTGCATTCTACCATACATACAATTTCGCTCCTTTTGTCCCGATACTTACATGGAATTAAGCATAATACTTAATAATAAAAATAATAAAATACTCTTGTCCGCTATAAGTTATCAATTTAGCAGGAACTAAGCGAAATTTATGATAGCAACCCTGCCTCTTCTGCAAGAGTAAAATCAATCTTAAAACTTTCTTACAACTGAAAATTTAAAGTGGTAGATAAAGAAAATACTTAGAATTGTTTATCTATAATTTATGAAATTAATAAAATTTTAAAAATACCATTTGCGAGTACAAAATACTATTTACCAAATACCTATGAATTGTGTAATATTATTTCACCTTTAAATTATACAACAGTTTCATAGTATCGATGATGCAAGTTGGTCGAGATTATAATCATCGATGATTTTGATTTTAAAAAATTACATATTGTCTCTCGGAACAGCTTTTGAAGGCTGGTTTAAATATATGGTAAATTCTTGATATATATAGTACCGTGCAGAATACAGCTTCGAATAAGAATATACACTCCTCGTCTTTACAACATACATTCTCATCTTTACTTAGTAATATTATAAATATTAAAAATCTGTAAACAAATTGTTATCTCTTTTTAAGACAGGCGTTGGATTAAAAAAACAGCTAAAAAATTCTTGAATATTAACTGATGTTTGCCAGTACATTATCTGTTTTAAAAGATAAAATATTGGGCGATATATTAGTTTACCCGCGAATAATTTTACTAAAAATTTTCATGAGTTGAAATGCAGTATTTGTCGTAGTTTTTAAAATCTTTATAAAACTTTAACACTTAAACGTTATTTAGGACATCCAATGTTACGTCCTGAAATCGTCTCACCTCTAACTCACACGCTTAGATGTTTATAATCAACAAAACAAAGGATGTTGGAATTTCATGTACAGTATTGCTACCGTAAAAAAAAGTAAAATACATTGTCAGAAAAATTGGAAACACCATATATTACCATTCATTTTAAGTGTTAAAGTATCATTTTAATCCTTTAAATTAATTATTATCCACGTGCATAATCTATATGCTCATTATCAGTAAGATATCTATAGTAATATTCTTGCTACGTCATTTACTAGACCATTCATTCCTTCTTTCACTGAATTATTCGCATAGTTCAGTTATTGAAAATTTTGTTATTTTAAAAATTCACTTATATGAAAATTTACTCACGAAAACATTATCTTACTAAAAATTTACGGACTCAGTAAGTCACTAACTTAACAGATCAATAATTCTCAATTGTTCTCTTTCGCTTACAAACTAATTTAAACTCGTTTAAACCTGTTTAAACAAAAATAGTGATTTTTGTTTTAGTTTGATATTGTTTGTGGATAGAAACAAGTAATAACCGATGAATTTTCAAAATTTGCTTTTGATACTTATGTGTGAACCACGAGTGAGAGATTTTGGTCAGCGCTTAACATCAAGGTCTTCAGCGCTGGTGATTGGTGACATGAGGTGAGTATGGAGCGGCACCGGAATGAACGAGCACGATTCCCATATGCGAAAATGCGGGGACCGACCCCGCCGGGAATAGAACTGAAACCGCCTTGGCGGGAGACGAACTAGGAAAAGTACGCTCTTTTTCGTCTGTGAATATATTCGTTCAACTTCTTAACATGACATTTGTATTAGAACGTACAACACTTTACTGTTTATAATAATGCAAAATAATGTGATGTTTTAACTCCTGTATTTTATAGAGGAAGTCAATCTGATAGAAGACACGCACGTGAGTTCAGTGACATGCGCATATAATCTGTGATAAGTGTTAATTATCCTTCCTAGGACGCCCTTAGTGTTTCCGCATTGACAGTCCTCAGAGCAGCGAATTACGTGTTTTCAGACAGCAAAGATTACAACATATACTAGAGGTTTGCGGAAATTTTTTCTGTCGTGTGCTGCTGTGGAACGGCCCCTTTTCTCTTTCGGTTTTTAAGTGACATTTATTGTAAAGGAACAAATTGCGAAACGTAGGAAATGTTTAATTTTTAATAACTATATTTTACGTCCCCTACTCGCCGAAAACCAGCACATTAAAGCTTTAGGCGTTTAACGATGGTTTCTGCGAAACACAAACACTATCGGAATAAATCTTTGGTTGCACATAGAAGGTGTTTAGCACAGTCAACCATACATAATGTTTGTGTGTGGCCAGACAAACATGTATTTGAGTTGACAAAATATTTTTTAGCATAACATATTATGAGAAAAATGTCAAAAATCACATTTTTCTATATTTCAAAATTTAGATTTCACTTTACTAAACACTTGCTTTAAGAGGAATAAAACTGCCAGGCAACCACATGTTTAGTTGATTCAAGTTTTCAACGCTTGTTCGGCCACGTTCAAACTTATTTGTAGTTTACCGTACCAAACCTTTTACAGTGTAGAAGCAAGCTACCGTAGTACGTCACAACGCATTCGTTTACACACAACACTGCACACGCGGAGCAGCTTACGTCCCGCAATGATTAAAAATATGACTCTCTTTCCTTTGGTGCTTTACCTTCCTCAGAAAAACGGTGTTTTATCTGTTTTTGTTCCATTTGCAAGGTTATCATGACGCCCAGCAATTAATAAATTTCGGGAAGGTATACGAAACATGTAGTAAAAGCGAGGTAACATGTGCAATAAACTGCGATTATTTTCACCTATATGAATTTGGAACGAGAATGTGTATTTAAAAAGATACATCAATAACCGAATAATCCTCGGTTTGTTACTTGGTTGCTTTTTGCGTAATTTTTGCCAAATATATGTAACGTTTTGTGAAAGCTACTAAAGGCATTGGAAGAGGGAAATAATGTTAATTTTAAATGATTCGCAGGAAAAAAAACTTGTAAAATATTATTGTTTTGATATATTTTGTAGCTGTACCTACCCCCGACCCCTGTAATAAGTACTGTATGCATTAGTTTTTAATCAAATTTAGTTGTTAATTCATTAGGAGTTATATTTACAATGCATAAAGTAGACACGAGCCACATTTGTGTGAATTAATTTTATTTACGCTAAGGTGCTCTTTATAATACTTACTAAATAATTAGTTTTAACGATAGACTTAAACCAGTATTTATTAATTTTCATTTCAGTCAACAAGTACTGTCTACACCTATGTCTCAAAACAGAGCACGAAGTAAGTAACCACTCTCTATCTGGTTACATTGATATAGTTCTGCAGTTTATCCCAGCAAGCACTGAAAGTATGGGATAACGGTATGCCAGAATGTCAGATGCCGGTGAGGTAACTTTTTCCGGCAACAGGCTACTGTCGTTTTTGGACTAGCGGCTGACAGTCAGTCGTAATATCACAAAGACAACAGCACGCTGCTGGCAAGTTATCGAATAGACGCCGTGCTGTTAACAAATAAGACGGAGGGCAGGTGTCATAAATAATGCAGATTAATGATGGCTGAGTGTCGGCAAGGTAAGGGGCCAGTGACGGATAAATGGAAAATAGACAGCGGGCCAGTGACAGCTGAATGTTGGTAAAACAGCGTGTTGGTGACAGCTGAGTGTTGGTAAGAATGAGTGCTTGTGACAGACAGCAGATGTCGACGAAACAGCGGACTGGTAACGGCTGAGTATTGGTATAACAAGCTGGTATGGGTGGACCGCCTGTAAGACGTCGAACTGGTGACGGCAGAGAGTCAGACAAAAGGGCAATGACGGCTGAGTGTAAAACAGTGCGACGGTGACGGCCGAGTGTCTGTAAGACAGCGGGCCAGTGGTAGCTGCGTGTCTGTAAGACAACAGGGAAGTGATGGCTGAGTGTCTTTAAGACAGCAGGGAAGTGACAGCTCAGTGTCTGTAAAACAGCGAGCCAGTGATGGCTGAGCGTCTGTAATACAACGGGGCAGTGACGGCTGACTGTCTACAAGACAGTTGGCCTGTGACCCCAGAGTGTAAGACAGCCGGGCAGTGACGGCTGAATGTATGATAGCGGCTGAGTGACGGCAAAGTGTATGTAATACAGCAGGGCAGTGATGGCTGAGTGTCTGTGAGACAGCGGGCCTGAGACAGCTAAGTGTCTGCAAGACACTAGGGCAGCGATGACTGAGTAAGAGAACAGGTCAGTAAAGGTTGGGTGTCAGTAAGACAGCGAGCCGGTGAATGCTGAATGTCGAAAAGACAGTAGGCCAGTGACGACTGAGTGTTGCAAAGATGGGGGTTTGGCAATGGCCGAACAACCTACGTAATTTTATTTCTAAAATTTCAGATTCACTTCAAATTATAATTTCTTGTGTCATACTCATGATACTGTGTACTGTTTGTAATTATACTGTATTAAATTTGGGTTCATCTGATTAGATCCTCTCCGATTAGTAGTCTGTCGTGCTAACTACAAAATCACGCCACCTTGTTGAAATCTAATTGTTATAGATTTATGTTTATCAACAAGTACTTGTTCCAGGCATCGGGGTGATGATTGCAAGTGTATGCAAACAGGTTGTGTCTTCTGGAATTTCGAATAACAGTTCAGTACGTTATTTAACACGTATCTTTTGAACTACGACCAAGTGCTGTAAATATTTTCTTGTAAATTAGCCAATTATGCAATGATGAGGTCTTTCGAAACAAACTGTAGACCATTATAAAGCAGACCGCAAATCTGTGATCGTTCAATCTTTGTAAATGTTTTTATAAAGAAAGCAAACCAGTATTTTTTCGCAACAGACAGCAGCTGTCTGTGTAAACAACACTTTTCATTTAACAGCCCAGTATCTTATTGCCAAAATAGTTTACGTAACCTTAAAAATTACAGCAAGCTGGTATCTTATTCCGACCAGAAACAACATCCTGAAAAACTACACTGCGCCGTTAAAATGGCCCAATACTTTCTTGCCAATATATTTTAAGACCTAAAAGACAGCAGACCAATATACTTTTTGCGCCAGATAACTGCTGTATATAAAAAGGATACTGCTACATAAATGGCCAGGGGGCCGATTGAATATAGCTTTTTATGGGTGCAACGCAAAATTTGCACCTCCATTGCGTCTGCTTGCGCTGCATAGAAATTATTTACTCATGTAGTGCCATAGAGGACTCGTTTTACTTGCTCTGCACTTGCGACCATAAAAAGACAGCACGCCGTTATTTACAATGCGACGGTTTACTACTGCCTGAAAAATGACACTGCACTTGTAATGGCCTATAATATTCTAGCTGATAATATTTTGGTGTCCTTTATAAGATAAAATGTCGGTGTCACTTTGCGACAAATAGCTGTAGTCTAAATGTTAGACGGTATGGATTATTCTTGCAGATTCTTTTAAGTACCTTCAAAACAAACAGTAAGTTGGTACCTGTTTTGCAGAAGATAGCCAGTGTTTTGAAAAGGACACCGCGCCATTAACGGCACGGTGTTAGAATATATTCTTACCGATATACTTATTTTAAGTGTCCTCGCAAAGGCAGCATCAGGTATATTTTAAGCGACTGATAACTGCTAAATGAAAAAAAGTTGTAAATTACATAGAATGTTCTTGCTGAGATCTTTTAACTTTCGCGAAAAAGTCGGCAAAGAAATGTTTTTTCCGCGACAGATAACCGATGTGTGATAAACAAAATCTGTGTATTTTACGGAACAGTATCATATCAGTACCCAAAATAAGCAGTGGACCGTTTTTTTTATTCGCCACAGATAAACACTGTCAGAAATGGAACAGAGATTTGCTAAAGGTACAGATTAAAATTTCTGATTTCTTTTAACTGTCGTTTTAAAAAGGCGGGTTGGTGCCATAATCGAAACATATAAACGCTGATTGGAAAAAGTCACTCTGCCGTTAATAGCCCGGAATCTTCTTGCTGATATCCTTTGGTGTCCTTATTAAGATAGATAGCTGGGGGCCGATTAAATATCGCTTTTCATGGGTGCAACACAAAATTTGCACCTGCGTTGCATCTGGTTGTGCTGCACTGGAGTTATATACTCACGTAATTCTATAGAAGAAGCATTTAACTTGCTCTGCATGCAAATAGCAGGTGGCGATATTTAATCAGCCCCCTGGTGTCTGTTGTAATATAGGTGACCGCTGTGTGTTCAAAGTCATTGCGCAATTCACGACTCGGAATCGTGTTACTGATGTATTTAAGAAGTGTATTTTACGTAATGGCTAACATTTATCTAAAAAAGCACCACACAGTTAACTCCCCAAATGCCATTTTTTCATTTTGCAGTTAGGGTTTGCTACGATTTACCGTTACATTACAGGAAAATGTTTGAATCCCGAGCAGTACAAACAAGATTTTACGTTTACTCGACATAACATACACAAAATAATACAAATGGATGATAGGATACATGCCATACAATCAAGGCAGTAGTTTATGCCACAGAAACATTTCAAAATCATTATTCCTTCATTAGGAACTTCACTTTCACCACTTAATTTCCGTATATATAAAAGAAAAACCCTATACACCCATATATTGAAGATTTTGGCAACCACAAGGGAAGAGTCTTCTCTTACTGTATAATAAATATACTGAGAGTGCGGATTATGTGAGTCCGCAGTTATTTTATTAGTCGACGATGCCGTAGTTAAGGCACGTGGTTTGTTGTAAAGTGTGCGTACTAAAGGTGAGTGTGATGGATGCAATAAAGGTGCGTGTTGTCTTTGCCCACAGGTGTCGTACTTCTCTACAAGTCCGGAGCTTAGCAACAAGCAGCGCTTCGAGTACTTCTTGCGTACAATACCCAGCGACCACTACCAGGTGAAGGCGATGGTAGAGATGGTGCGCCGCTTCCACTGGAGTTATGTCTCCATCCTCTACGAGGAATCAAACTACGGCATCAAGGTAAGTACCATACACTTGCCACTAGCAGTACTTGTTGCGTACAATACCCAGCGACCAATAACGGGTGAAGGCGATAATGAAGATGGTGCGCCGCTTCCACTGGAGTTATGTCTCCATCCTGTATGAGGAATCCAACTACGGCATCAAGGTAAGTACCATACACTTGCCACTGGCAGTACTTCTTGCGTACAATACCCAGCGACCAATAACGGGTGAAGGCGATAATGAAGATGGTGCGCCACTTCAACTGGAGTTATGTCTCCATCCTGTATGAGGAATCCAACTACGGCATCTAGGTAAGTACCATACACTTGCCACTGGCAGTACTTGTAGCGTACAATACCCAGAGACCACTACCAGGTGAAGGCGATAATGAAGATGGTGCGCCACTTCCACTGGAGTTATGTCTCCATCCTGTATGAGGAATCCAACTACGGCATCAAGGTAAGTACCATACACTTGCCACTAGCAGTAC
>PNEQ01109193.1:0-43836 GCA_003012365.1 Medauroidea extradentata
ACCACATTAAATGATTTATTGTAAACTAATATACATACATAGTGGTTAGTAAAAAGTTCTTTACGAGTCTTCACATTATTTATGCGGCACTTATTTTCCAGACACAAAATGTTACGTCGTACATATGACCAGCCCAGCCAAAAGTAAATAGTTGTTGCACTAAAGATTTTGATGTTTTATTCTAAATAAATAACTTTTTTTACTATCGTTTTTCCCGGTGTTGACAAAAAGAATTCCGTATGTTATAAGGTAATATTTTATGAATTTGGTTCATTTCTTAGTTGACATTACGCAACAGGTAATATAATTTTAATATATAACTAATTATTTATATGTGAGGAAATATTTTATTACAGAATACGTGAATTTATGAAATTTATTACTTTTGTTTGATTATATTAATTTTCAATCACATATCAAAGGTGATGTTATTATTAAGTATTTAAGTAAGTTATAAATTGTCATTATAGTCACAATTAATTAGTAGATTTTAGCTTCATTAATTTTGTACTGCTGTTTTATTGTGTTCCGCGCCAATACATAATTATTATATTCCACGTGTGCCGTCAAACTCCCTTTATTTCAAGGAGGTTAGGTTTGCCCTGGTGGCCATGTTGTCTGTTAATTACACTCGCGACATGTTTTAGAGTGATGCAATCGCCCACCAACTCGAAGAATGCCTTCAGAATCAAAAAAGGGGCTAAGTTTGCGCACAGCAGGATTACAACAGCCATCAGTTTCCAGAAAAGGAAATAATTCTGCAAACTCCACTAGCTGAGAGTTTCTAATCACAATCTTTAATGCTCGGGATAATTCCTCGGCTTGAGCTGGGCCTGTGAGACATAACGCTTGGCAAGGCATTTGCGTATTGTATTTCTTGCCCCAAGTAACCAGAATTCCCATTGGAGTAATGACTGAAGTGCATGGGCCCATGGATGGAGATGTACTACTATGTACTCGTCCAGCAAATCCAGCAGCTTTATCTTATTTTTAATATATATACTTTTCGTGTTCTCTTCCTTTTGGATGTTGGTACTACCTGTTCTTCATGCACTATTCAGCATCATGGAGCTTGTGCACTTCACAGTGTCATCAACGTCATTTACACAGAAACAGGCGGAAAATTGGAATCGCCATCTTAAAAAAGAAGACAGTCGAAACAAGCATGTCGTGGTAAGTTGCTATGGTGTGCGCCCCAGGCATAATTTGGTAAAAAATACAGTCCACCCACGCATTGACGCAAACAATAATCATGGAGCACAGTCGAGTAGAGCTGTATCCTGCTGTAGGTAAGTTGATATCGTACCACATAAACGGTTCTGCAAACATAAGATGGCTATTCATTTTGTACGATTAGAGAGCTTGGTTTCGTTTGTAGAAAGCTGCTTATGGTTTGAGTTTTTTAATTTATCACTACATGTTCCATACAAAACACGTTTGCGAGAGTTAAGAATTTCTTTTTTCGATACTTGGTACCATTATAATGCTACCATGTAGTCAGTAAAACGCTTAATACGTGGTGCGGGGAAACATTTTTTGTTATTAGTTCAACCCCCGAGCATCTGTATCTCTTAATATGCTTGAAGATTGTACCAGTTCATAATCTAATCGAAATTCAGTTTGTGCTAAACTGTACTACTCGGGCATTTATATCTCTTAATATGCTTGAAGATTGTACCAGTTATAATCTAATCAGAATTCAGTTTGTGCTAACCTGTACTACTCATGAGTTTACATAGATTAAACCAACTTATATTGCTCAACCAATGGGAGACAAGCTATCTCCTAGTTGGTCGCGCAGCATAGATTGACTTTGATTGGTTGTGGTGTTTTGTGGTGTGAAGTTGTTTCTCTTAATCAATGGGACCAACATATCTGTTAATTCAATACTATGTTGACTGAAAATATTGCTATTGCTAATAATAAAGGCAGATGCTTTGATTTTTCTTTTAATTTTGCTGGTTTCCTATGTAAGTGGTTTAGAGATTTTCCTGTATGCTCTTCTTACATATTATATTGTGCATTTGGTAACTTTATACCTTTTTCTAAACACCATCTAATAAAGACTGTGTGATCAAGCATATATGACTGGTATCCTTGGCTACATGCTCTCCTTACATATTATATTGTGCATCTGGTAACTTTATTAAGTTTTCTAAACAACATCTGAAAAAAAAAACTGTGCGATCATGCATATATGACTGGTTACCTTGACCATATGCTCTCCGTACATATTATATTGAGCATCTGGTAACTTTATATCCTTTACTAAACGCCATCTTGAAATGACTGTGTGATCATGCATATAAAACTGTTTGCTTTGCTGTATGCACTCCATGTTTATTATATTGTTCATCTGGTAACTATGCTATCTCCTAAACGCCATATGAAAAAGACTGTGCGATCATGAACATATGCTTGGTTACATTGACTGTATGCTCTCCGTACATATTATATTGTGAATCTGGTAACTTTACACCATGTTTTCTTAACACCATCAGAAAGAGACTGTGTGACCATGCATATACGACTGGTATCCTAGACTATATGATCTCCATACTTATTATATCGTGTGCCTGTTAACTTTATTCAATGTACTAAATATCATCTGAACCAGAATGTGTAATCTTGCATATATGATTGGTAGCATTGACCGTATGCTTTCCATAGTTTTTACAATATTGTGTGTCTTGACATCTTTATACAACCTGTGCAACACATAATCTGAACAAGACTTTGTGATCATGCGTATATAACTGGTTTCACTGACTGTATGCTCCCATACTTATTATATTGTGCATCTGGTAACTTTTTATGGCCTGTCTTTCACAATATTAACAAGACTGTCTGAGCATGCGTATATTACATGTTGCATTTGACAGTATGCTCTCTATGCTTATTATATTTTCCGTCTGGTATGCTTATTCTTCCTGTCCGAAAAGGTCATATGAACAATACCTAGGCGATCATGCAACTGGTTCCTCAAATTTAGGCTCAAGATAATTATATTGTGCGTCTGGTAACTTTATATATACCATACTACACACAGTCTGAACAATAGGGCATAATGACAGGATTTAGTTGCTTGGACATACTCCATTGCGCAATAAATGATTGTAAAAAATAATTAAAAATAATAGAAAAATCAGAAGTAAGCAGATAATTATTTAGTCAATACACAACATAAATGAAAAAGCGAAACCCAGAAATCTAGACTGACCAGACCTGCATGAGAAATAGCCACAAAATTATATGGCAACCTGTTATATATGCATGAGCACTCAGTCTTTTTCAGATGGCATTTAGTAAAGGGTATAAAGTTACCAGATACACAATATATTATGTAAGGAGAACATATATAGTCAAAGCAACCAGTCATATATGCATGATCACATACGGTAGTCATTTTCAGATGGCGTTTAGTAAAGGGTATAAAGTTTCCACCAAATGTACAATATAATATGTAAGGAGATAATAAAGTCAAGGCAACCAGTCATATATGCATGATCACACAGCCTTTTTCAGAGGCGTTTAGAAAACGGAATAAAGTTACCAGATGCACAATATAATATGTAAGGAGAGCATATTGTCAAGGCAACCAGTCATATCTGCATGAGCACACAGTCTTTTTCAGATGGCATTTAGTAAAGGGTGTAAAGTTACCAGATGCACAACATATTATGTAAGTCAATGCAACCAACAATATGTGCATGATCACACAGTCATGTTCAGAATATGTGTAGTACAGGCCGTATAAAGTTACCAGACGCACAATATAATATGTAAGGAGAGCATATAGCCAAGGCAACCAGTCATATATGCATGATCACACAGTCTTTTTCAGATGATGTGTAGTATAGGGTAAACATTTACCAGACACAGATTATAATAAGTATGGATAGCATACAGTCAATGCAACCAGTCATGTATGCGTGATCACACAGTCTTGTTCAGAATATGAGTAGATCAGGTTGTATTAAATTACCAGACGCACATTATGTTAAGTATTGGGATCATACAGTCAATGCAGCCAATCATATATACATGATCACACAGTCATTTTCAGATTATGTGTATTATACGTATAGGTATATTTAGTATATAATAATGTGCATGTGTGTATTACACAGGTATAAAGTTACCTGATTCACAATATAATATGTTTGGAGTTCATACAGTCAAAGCAACCAGTCATATGTGATTGAGTATTAGAAAATAGGGGCTTGTGGGGCAACTGGCTCCTGGCTGAGATTCTGAGGCTGCTCTGTCGACACAAGATGGCGGGCGTCACGAGATGTAATGTCCGACATGTTTGATGACATCATATCGCCATGTTTTTTTAATTTTTGAATTTCGGTTTTTGTATTCTGATTTTTGGGTTTGAATTTACTTCTTTTTTATCCGCAACTGCTATCTTTGATAAATCTTCTGCTTTCAGATTCTTCAAGTTTTTCAGATTCTTTAATTGAGTCTGCCCTAAGGATTTATGGCTGGAGCCTTGGGGTGGTAGCAGTAGATCATTGAACTCTGGAGCCGTGGGAATCAATTGTTCTTCTGTTTACTTGGGTTTGTTTGGCAAATCTGCCTGTAGTTCTCAAGACTATTTACCCTGGAATGCCTTCTAGAAATGTTTTCGTGATATCTTGGCGAATGACTTTCCTGATCATGCTGCTGGTTGTATATTGGGCTATTTCTTCTTGACTTTCTTCGGGAATTGTTCTTGTGATCTTGTGGAAAATGATCTCCTTGCCCACACTGCTGGTGGTATCCAGGGCTATAGTTATTTCTTGGCCTCCAAGAATTCCTGTACTTTCCATAGTTCCTGTTTCGGATCCTGTTCCAATTCAGATTTTTGTCTCGTTTAGGGTCAACTTCGTCAGACTGTTACAGGACATTTACCTTTGCGGGTCGATAATACGGCGTATCTCTGCGCTGCCATGAGTTATGCAGTTGATGGTTGCTAGCAGGTTTTTCTCTGGACACGATGGTAGTGATTTTGTTTTGTTGTTCCAGACGATCGATTTGCAACAGTTGTTCTCGAAATTTGGAGATGCTTACTTGGTTTCTTCCTAGTAGTACCATGTGGTATCTAGATGGCATCTGGGATGAAATCAGCGCTATTAATTCCGGGTTAGTAATTTCTGGACTTAGGTTACGAGTACGCTACTAATTCCGGGTTAGTAATTTCCGGACTTAGGTGACGACTACGCTCGTACATTTGGCCGAGATACTCTTCGACTTTCCTAGTACCTCGAGGGTAGTATTTCTGTAAGTACAAAATTGCTTGCAACAACCCCGGGACTTGAGGTTTTTGCAGAACCTTTGCTCGAATTCTGAGTAAGGTGCGGTGAGTGGTCGTTCACTATACCACCAGTAGCAAGCGTTCCCTTTAAGAGCAAAAAACAGACATTTGAGTTTTTCTTGGTCGCCCAACTCAAACATGTCAATACTCCACGAATTTCTTGAGAAACTCCATTGGATTTTCGTGTTCTTGATTCGAATAGCTTGGAACTGTTTTCATCCACTGACAAAATGGATGGTGGAAAACAGCCGCCGTATTTGTCAGAGTTACCACTCCAGAACTTGTCAATTCTGATATTTGCTGTTGTCTACATTGTTGCTCCGGCCTCAAATGTCGTGTGTGATATCCGTCATATCTTCTCTGGAATGTGTAGGAGATAAAAGTCCGTTCTTTCTTTGTGCTGATATCGTTGAATTATTTGTTGACATCCAATTCAACAAATCGTAGTCTTTCTTCCAGGTTATGTACTAAATCAGTGGTATTAGCCTCACACTTGTTATTGTGCTGTTGCAAATTACTGGTAAGTTCTTCGTTATGAGTAATTTGGCGACTTTTTAAATTTGAAATGAAGGAATTTAAGTTTTCCAGTCGGTCTTGCATATCAGTGATAACCTCTGCTTGTTCTAACATTCTTTGTTCAATGTCATTTACTCGACAATTTAAATGTTCAGAAAGTGTGAACAATTAGCTCTGAAATTCTTCCATTCTCCACATTTTTCAGTCGGTTGTTTAGGCAGGTGGCTAGGGCGTCGACACATTCCGATACACCTCTCAATTCACCTTTAAAATCTTCTCTCAAGACAGCCTGAGAGTCTTGAATCTCTGCTCGCAAGTTGATACAGATGGTGGTCTGCGAATCTTGAATCTCTTCTCTTAAATAACTACACATAGAGGTCTATGAATCTTGGATCTCTGCTCTTATAACTTCTTAAGCTATTTGTTGTGTGAGCATTATTTCTCTCATCATAGCAAGTAGTGTAGTGCAACTTGAGATTGAACGTTGTTCAGATGAAGTATTAGCATGCATTTCTCGTTCATATTCTTCACTAGCAAGCAAGACCAATTGTACAATTACCTCACTTACGTGATCAGTATTCTACTTATCTGCCATGTTTAAGTTGGACAGCTGTAGTACTCGTCAATCACGAATAAAAGGAAACAATAACGAAGATAAAAGTTTGTTCTTCAGTTGATAGTATTCTTTATTGGCACGAAGTGTAATTTTATGCCTTCTTTAGCGCCAGAAACTAAGTACGGGAAATAATTTTCCTAGGTCTGTGTGCCGTACGTTTCATTAAATACAAATCACGTGTTAAAAGGCTTTAAAAGCGGCGTGCTTTTACGTCTGAATAATGCAACTAGCTGTATTTTTTGTTAATAGAATACTTTCGGCGATGAAAAATTTGTAGTGTGGTTTCTCGTAAGGCGCATGACATACGAAATAAAGCTCCTTGTAAAATTCTCACAAGTTTAATCAAAAGTTAGTTTGGCGTAATAAAAACAAGCGGCGAATTTATGTACAGTTGGGGTAGCAAACTGTTTTCTCCTTGCATTTAAGAATGCGGCAGCAGTGCCATCGAACAATAATATAAAATATTTCCAACATATAACTTAATAGTTGGTAACATTTCTTCTCCACAATAAAAATAATAATAATTACGTGTTCGCTCATAGACTAGGCTTAACGATTTCAAGCGGTGATAACATGCTGTTTCAAGTTCATTCTAAAATGTTGCGGTTTTGTGCAAGTATATTATTAAGGTCGTAGTTTTCTGTAGCTTAAACGTGGTGTTTTCAGTGAGATCTTTCGTAGTTCCGCGTCTGGGCAGTCAATTTTCTGTGACAACTCACTTTTCTACTACTTGCATTTTAAATAGTTAGCACAGAAATTAATTGTTATGATACTTCTCAAATACTGTCAATGTTAATATTACGTTTGCTTCATTCAACATTATTCGGGAAAAGAAAGCAAAATTGCAAATGAAACAATAATGACTGCAATATTTACCATTTTAAAAATACATTTTATCTCAGACGCCAAATCATGTGAGTCTAATGTCAATTTACTTTGTGTGATGTTGCGAAAATGTACAAATAAGTATACATTCATAATACAATTCGCAGTTATATTAAATATACATAATATTTCAATAATTACTTGCAAAATTGCCAACTTTACTTATACCTAAGCCACAAGATAGTGTTCAATTATATTTATTACTCATGAGACAATAAAACAAATATTTGCTTTACTTTGACCACATCTTATAACAAAACGGATAGCACGAGTCTTTAGATGACGGGCTAGGTATATTTGTCTCACTGTTAATTACTCCGTTATATATGTGCAGCACCGAGTACAAATTTAAGATTAGTTCAGTTTGCTGATTAATAATTTGTAATTACTAAGTACTCGAAACACACTTTAAAAACATCTTCTTGAATACTTTCAAGTCTTGTGACTCAAGTCTACATTTAAGCAACATGAAAACTTATATTATCAGTAATCTTCAGACTGAAGTAGACCTGGTAAAACATCCTTCTTTTAACACATGGGTACAAGATGCCAGAGGAAAATATCTGTTTCGCAATTAATTCGTATACCACGCATTTCCATGCCTGAACATTTTGAAAAACAATAGTTCCCTTAAATTATAGTAACCACGAATTCCATAGTATTCTTTCTCTCTATTCCATAGAGACTAAAGTTCGTGTTCACTGAATATCGTGCAAATACTGTTCATAGCAGTCACACATTAAGACAATACGTTGCAAATGTTACACTTCAATCTGTGGCTTGGCATAAAGAAAATAAATTTTAAAGAAATAAATGAAGTTAAAGTACAGTGTTGGTAAACATACATCATATAGAAAATAAATCCTTAAATAGCATTGAAGGAAAAAATTACATTAAATAAAATTAAATTATTCTGTGAGAGACAAAACATAGAGTACAATGCAGAATATCACAATTTAGAGTGGGAGAAAATATAAGCTAAGTGCAAATTTGAAAGCCGTTTCAGAAATATATGACCAGAAATATGAATAAAACAATTACGTACAAAAATTTATGTACTTTTAAAAAGTGTCAATTCTGTAACCGATATACGACATTTATTAGGATAAAACATTTCATATGCTTATACCAAAATTTACTACAGAGAAGTCGTACACAAAAGACTCCCACTTCAACACCCTCGCAACGTTATTGCAAGTCCAACTATTTAACAATATTTTATACATTACGTTACATGCCTTTAACAGGATTCCAATGTTAATTACGTTTTAATATAAAAATGGTTATTGACTATTTCAACGTGCATATTTAATTAAACGTACTGTTACTTTTCATTCTTCCTACAAGAAAGAAAAACTTTTCTTTTTTAATATTTCAAGTCTCAAAATATCCTATTGTAAATGTATAAAATGTAAAAATTTCTGTAAATTCCAAATTTCAAACAAACACCTACTTAACTTCTCTGATGAGCTCCAGCATAACGCACTAGGAATCCGAGTGTTCCTCAGATAAAAAGGACGCCTATTTATTGTAGAAAATATACTCCCACTCAATTTTCATCGTCCTATCGTAATACAATTACATCATACATGAACCTCAACGCCTTCTATACTACGTTCGCGCTATATATAATATACAGTTTTGCCAACCGCATGAAAACATAAAGGACGAATGTTCTCGGCTAAACATAACACACGTGACTGCCGATGTCCAATCAAGGCGTAGCTGACGTAGAAGTTGGCTTCTCTCTTGTCAGTTGAACACAAACCGAAGCAACAGTCGTTTGTGCCGGACGCCGTCAACTTCTGCTAATTTAGCAGGTGCAATTTTGTTCAAATTTAACAATTTAACGACACAAAACACAAAAAGTAAAGGACAGGAACAGGAGGAGAAAACATGTTTCGTAATCCTAATACAGCAAAAATAATGGGAGGTCTTTAGCTGGTGATGACGATCGATGTCTCTTTATGCACTATTTCCTTAGTTTTTTGAAAATGCTGAAACTAAAAATAGAAATTTTAAAAATTCAATAATATAAAAAAAATATAAATAATTTTTATTCATTAATTTTATGAGCATGCCATTGTAGCCTGCAATGCCTTTATCCACTGTGATTATTTTTCAGTTTGGTATATCAGTTGGTTTTTGTGTGGTCGTTAAAACAGAAACATACAAAATATGACTTTAACAAGCCATTACGCGAAAACTATGAGAGATAAAAAAAATTCAAAAGAGCCAAATTTAGTCACATTTTGTGTCTAAAATAAGAAAAAAAATTATGTGGCATAAATAAAAAATAAAATAATGATGATGAAAATTGCGGTAGACCGCGCCCTTAATAATAAACTTGTTTTCTGCTCTTATTCGTGGCCTTTCTTTTTCATGTATACATACGTCCCGTATATATATATATATATATATATATATATATATATATATATATATATATATATATATATATATATGTACATATGTATATACATCCTTTATATGTATGTACACATACATCCTTTATATAAGCATACATAAATATGTATATACATCCTTTATATATATACTGTTTATATATACATACACATAAATATATATATTCTTATTATAATTCGACTTATCTAAGGAAATATTTTTCCGAAATTTGTCACAATTGTTTCACATTTATTACTTGCTAAGATGACTTATTTTTTTGTGATATACTTTACATAACGGAGTTTGGGTGAATATATTTTGATCGTTATTGTTACCCGAGGAACCATTTTTCAAAACTGTTTCATAGTATGAACATATTGTGTAGTTCTTAACAAGGTGGCTTGGCTTCTACGTTTTTTTTTCATGCTTTGTTCGTGTTTTCTAAAGTCACGGTCACACTAGAGGTCTTAAACTTATTTAGTAAAATACTTTCGGCAGCCATGTTTTATTATTTTTAAAACTAACAATGTTTGCGAGGTTACACGACTAAACAGAATAAACTCAATGAACTTTTTAATCTCAACAAACTTGGAACCTGAAATGAATGAAATTGAATTATCACGTATACACTCAACATTCGTCACTTTTTAACCATCGTAATGCATCTAATTGCATTGCTGGTGCTGTGTGTAAATTTGTATATAATTATTAACACCTTAAATTTAATATAATTTACCGAGTGCAAACTGTCGGACCAGAAAGCAGCAGTGTTTGTTACACAGATCGTCAACTCCAAGCAGCCAATAGGAGAGAAGCAGCGAATATATGAAGACTTAACATTCATAAGGGACTAAGTGCCAAAATGTAAGTTTCTAGATAATGACGAAAACAGTATATTGTAACAAACAAATGAACAAGGTATTATCCAAATGCGTTCACATATTTATTACAATAGGAAAGTAGTAAATACGAGCAATCGAACAGTAATCAATACAAAACACTTATGAACATCAATATATACTTTTTCAATGGACTAGAATACGTTGATGTTACTCCAACCATCGAATTGTGCTGATGTACGGCGCGCATGAATATCACTAGGAGATAGCACTTTAGGTATGTCTTCGACCTAATGTTTTGGCACCTTTCTATGTACCTAACTCATTTTTGTCGAAAATGGTACTCAGCCCCTTTTTAATGTTCTCATATTTCGTTCGAAACTACATACATATGAAACTAGTTTACTTTGACCATATTATAAGTGCAAAAAAAAAAAAAAATTTCTCGTGTAGTGCGACATAATTATTTTTAAAAAAATTTTTAGTCTTCGTTGGGGTTTTAAAATGGTCATTGACTCTTCTGTGGGAAGACAGTGTTTGGTTATTTCACAAGGAGTGTGTCGGTCAGAACGACTTGTACGCTAGGAAGTGGTCGAATTTCCGCGGGTCAGTTAGTGGGAGGTAGTAATTTAAAGTTCGAACATTAATGTAATTTGTAAATGAAACTCATAAGTGTTGTTGCCAGTTTTTTAGAATCTGATAATGTTGCTTTGTGTATAAATTTAAATAATTGTTAATTTATAATTTTTGAGACTATAATGTTTAACCAGTTATCTTAAAAATTAGAATCTTGTAGTTATTTATTTTTGTCTGTTTACATTCTCTGTGATAAATGTTATGAAGAATAATTTTTATTGAAATAAATAGTTGTTGATGAAGCCGATGGTGTTTTAAATTATTTTCGGTAATAATTATTCTTAGACCCTAGCATACAGTTATCGTAATGCTGAAACTGAAAATAAAAATCGAAAAATTCAATAATTTTTTAAAAATACAAATAATTTTTATTTATTTTTATGAGCATGACATTGTAGCCTGGAATGTCTTTATCCGCTGTGATTTTTTTGAGATTGGTATATCAGTTGGTCTTAGTGTAGTCCTTAAAACGGAAACATGCAAAATATGACTTAAACAAGCCATTGCGCGAAAACTATGAGAGATAAAAAAATTTCATTAGAGCCAAATGTAGTCACATTTTGTGTCTAAAATAAGAAAAAAAAAATGTGGTACGAATAAAAAATATAAATATGGTGATGAAAATTGCGGTAGACAACGCCCTTAATGAAATTGCGTACATACTTTTTGAGATGTATCATATTTTGCTAAAAATATGAAAATAACCGCCATTATGAAAATGTGTACACAGGATGCACGAAGTACACAAAAGTCAAGTTTGATGAAGTTCTGAAAAATATTCCCTCATATATATTGTGCTATAAATATAAACATGGCCGCCATTTTGAAAACACGAATATAGTATGATCAAAATACACAAATGTAAAGTCAGTTTAGTATGTGGAATATGTGTACTGAGTTTGATGAAAATTTTGCGAAATATTTGGTCAAATATGACATATTTTGGTGAAAATATAAAAAATGGCGACAATTTTGAAAATAATAATACTGCATGTACAAAATGCATTAAAACGGTTCATATTACTAGGTTCTTTATGTGTACAGCATTTGATGAAGTTCTAAAATACGGTTCCGTACTCATCTATCTTGTTCGAAAAATTTTAAATGGCTGCCACTTTGAGTATATGGAAAGAGAATAAACGAAATACAGAAAAGTCAAGTCAGTTTATGCGTACCAAGTTTGATGAAATTCTATCCACTGGTTCAAAAGCTTTTAGGGGATACACACACCTACACACATATACACACAGACACACACACACACGCACAGGCAGGTGATCTCATAAGCTTACTTTTTTCTTCAGAAAGTAGGTTAAAAAGATTTCATTTCCATATATATATATATATATATATATATATATATATATATATATATATATAATATAAACGTGAACATAATGTTACTACCAAATAGATTAATTAGCTAGGTTTCTGTTTGTTAGAAAGATACTGTTAAAACGCTTCGCTTGTATTAGATTTCGAATTGCTACCGACTTTATACACGTAATTTAGTTTTCGGTTCAAAAATAATTTGGGGAAAACTTTAAATAAAAAATTGACGTACAGTGCAGGATTCAGATATTTCAACGCTCTACAAATTTATCCCTGTAAAATATGTTGATGCTTGACCTCACTGTGCTATGAACTGTGATTTTGGTACGACGGTTACTTGTTATGTAAATTCGTGAACTGGTAAGTGAAGATATCATAGTTACATCACAGAACATCGGATTTATCATATCAGTTGAAAGGAAAATATGCACTATGGTAATTTTATTTCAATGCGTTTGCTTTATTATTATCTCGCTTGCAAAGTAAAGAGCTCTACCATACACTCGAGAACACACCTGACTTGTATTAACGTTTGAATTGTTACCATGAATATATATCTCATTTAAAAAAATTTATTATATTCAGTTCTCATAGATATACTGCAGCAAAATTCGTGCTAGTTTTGTCAGGTGTCATGTGAGAACAGCAAAGATAATATAAAAATGTGTACTAAGAAGTTAATTTTTGAATTATTTCTCTTGAAAGTTTTCATTAGAAATTCATTCCACAATTAATTTAACTGAGCAGAAATAAACATCGAGTCATCCAACTTTTTACAATTGAATACCCTCAAATATGAGAAGCCGCAAATGCAAACACACGTACAACATTTAAACACAGCAAACACTACTTGAACTGTTGTTGTTGACTGTACCTGGCTGATGGAGTAGTAAGTGGAAGGTAAACAATACAACTGCGCATACCTGCGCTCTTTATGAATCTTGCTATAATGCTATATACACTATTTTATAATTTTTAAAGAATTTAGCAAGAGACAAAATATTCCTTTTGCATTGGAAAATATTTCGCTGGTAAAGAGGAAATCAGCGGAAGAACTGTTCAAAAACAAAGATTAATGATGTATATTACAGTAAATTTTTGCACGCCCTCTATTGATTGGCAACTCTTAAGATTTTAATAAATTGGTTCATGTTTGGTGACGTACTCATCCACAGAGTTAAAGTTATGGACTGGTTTTAAGGACGTAGAAGGCGAGTATGTGCATTAATGCATGCACCCACACACGCACATATACGCACAATCATGTGACTAAATGCCTAGGGAAACAACGGGGATTTTTTTTCTTTCGGATTTAAGTTCTTCAGCAATACTATGACATTTTTGTTATGCTCTCGAAACGAATTAAATGACGAATAACAAAGACATGTAGGAAAAGTAGTATGATTTTGGTTTTGGACTGCAGTAGGGAACAAATCCAGTATCCGTTCTTGATCTAATCATATTTAGGTAAGTCAGGTAACTACACGTATTAATTGACAAGGTTTTAGTGACTGAAATTATTGGTATGTCGCTTTTGAATAAATATATCTGCCATGTTGCGGAAAAGTTACATATTCACAGTTTGATAGCTGGAGGAAGTGTTCCGAGACGATTATGTTTGACGACAGTCATGGGCGTGTCTACTATGAATGCTCTGAAGACTGATATAACATTGTCGTCTAGACAAGCAGAAAGAACTGAAGCAAGGCTGTGAGCTGCGCAAGGTATCTTGCTGGCCTAGCAGGTGGCAAACTCAACTCTTACTACGGTGACCAAGTGTTATGGCTTCTATGCAAGGAGGAATAGCTGACACGAAACGCTCCAGCAGGCTCATTAAGGTTTGGAACATTACAGTTTCGACCTGCCTGCTCGTCGCACTTCTCTAACCACCCCATCCCTTGTTGTGCAGTCAAACAATGAAGCATTAAATTGTTCCGGTAATTCTGAGAAGAGCGACTTTAAGATTTCGGCAGAAATTAGATAATTTTCCCAGGAGGGCACCTGAAGATGCGGGAAGGAGTAGGGGAGCCATTTTGTGTAAAGTAGTTAACTAAGTTGAGACGCGACGCCACCTTGAGGTTTGTTGCAAGGGTTGGCAAGGGAGAACAAATAACGACTGTGCGGTGAAAGTGCGAGAACTCCCCAAGCTTCGTGCAATGCAGTTAAAAACATGTAACTGCTTGCCGCGACCAGAGATAGCTCTGATTACACCTTCGCTCGATACACGCCGGAGATATTTGTTTGCCGCTCTCCTACCGGCAACTACAACACATTTACTGCTTTTGTTTTCTACCAATAAACCGTAATCTTGAATTTATGTTCGCAACTTATACTGTAAACAATTTTTGTAATAATTACAAGGAATTTATTTGTGGTTTAGAAACTTTTGTAAATGTACAAAAATTTTCCTTATAAAATTATTTGTTTGCATGAATTTATTTTTTTAAATCATAGGAAAAGTTTGTAGCCTACAAAAATCTTAGGTTCTCATAAATTACATATATACCCAATTCACGTGCTCCGGAAATGTTTTCTCTAGAATTAAATAAATATTCATATTGATTAAATACAGACAATGAAAACGGAGCTACATCACTGAACTTCACATTGAATATATACAGATAAAATAAGATATAATAACTTGTTGGGGGTAAATACCAAGCTATGCAAGCGCAGAGACACGTCTGAATCTGGGTGAATTCACTGAGTTTCTTTCGTAATAATAACAAGTAAAATGTATTTGTTCGAAAGTTTTGTAATAATTTCAGTGTCATGTTTAAAATGAAGTGTTTTTTTTTAATGTAAATAGTAGGCCTACAAACACAAGCCTATAGATTATAATTTTACAGTAATACATAGGCCTACAGGATGTTGTATTTTCTTAAGGAAAAACATTGTAATTTTATAAGGAACTTCTTTGGCAATGGGTTTCGTGTAAAACATATTTTACAGTGATTCTCTTAATTGCAATTACTGCAAAAATATTTTACATAGTATAATGCTACGTTGAGTAATGTAGTTTTTATGTTGTAAAAATGTAGTCACGGATTATTATTTAACTGTGTCACAAAAACTAACTTTTCCTACTCACTTAAATATTAAATGTACCAGACTTTAAACTTTTTTTTTTTTTTCAAAATGTATGGAAGTGAACTGCACATAGCGCTTAAAATATAAGTTACTTGTTAACTAATGGGGTTTGTTGGATTTACACCATTGCTAGCGATGGGGTTGCTTTTTATCTTTGCAGCTGAGAGACTTCTTGAGCAGATTAGAGATGGAGGCTAGCAATAGCGTATTTCACGCGAAGCACATCAGTTTATAATACAACCGTTTTGTAAAATCATTCAGAGATCACGACGTTACTTGTACAGTCGGCCAATCATAAAATGTCGCCTCTCTACAGGCCAGAATTCTGACTATGTCCCACTTCGGGTATATTCGGCAGCGGCAAGCTCCGCTCATCAAAATCGCAAAACGTTCTGTCGCTCCTCACGAGCCATGCGACGTCCGTAACTTCAAATCTCTGTCCAGAAATTAAAAATGAATTTTTTTTATTTCGTATATCATTGCAGGTAGTATAGTTAATCTCATAAATTAAAAAAATATAAACTGAACACTTTGAATTAGGTAAAAAATTTAGACATGTCACAGTAAGCATGCCACGTTATTGTTAACAGTCATGTCAAAAAGTTATTTAAAGTTCACGTTACTACTACAAATACTTTACACATTAAGATACGCGCATAAATAGAGAATATTTATTGCAACGGAAGTAAATAAAAATACATAATCATGAATTAAATAATCGATAAGCAAAATTTCTAATGTTTATGCACGTTTTACGCCTCTACTTTCACATTTAGTGTACTGTTTTGTTTTACTTAGGGACAGCGAAAAATAAATATTTTATTGTTTGCACGGGAACAGTTTGCACTTTCACAAACGTTAGACAGTTCAATAATACCGATTGAAAACATTATAATCGATATTATTATTAGTATGTTTTTGCAGCTGCATATGCAATAAACATGGTTTAAATTGTAAAGTGACTATTTCGTAAATACTATAAAATGTAGTGATAAACTACAATTTAAGACATTTTATTTTGTTATTCTGTAAAGGCAATAGTTACAATGAAGTGGCATCAATATTAATATTTATTATATTACAGTTGTAGGTATATACAGGTACGACGTACTCGTCAAACCTCAAGATGTATGTGATATACCAACTATAGTAATTGTAAAAACACCTAAAACTATCATTACCACAAATCTTACAGTAAATATGTCTTGTTTTGTGTCAATGTAACATGCCAAGCGCACACTTGATCAAATATGGTAATGTAATTAGCGTAAAGTCACATATGTGAATTAAAGTTTTCGTCAGTTAGTGCCCGGCAGACTGGCGACCTAGGAGGCCAGCTGCAAAGTCACATGCGGGCTTTGGAGCCAAAAGAATAGCCCTTGCCTCACTTCTGCTTCTTTCTCTCTCTTATTCTCTCTCTTCCCGCTATTTCTTCCCTCTCCTTGCCTGGCCCCCTGGTAACTAGGTACTTAATGTATTAATTAAGATATGCCAATAGTAATCAATATTCAGAAGGTTATTTATATAATTTTGTGATGTTAAAATGTACTCCTTTATTTTCTGAAATAAATACATTGGTCTTTAATAAAGGACTCACGCATTCGCGGGCGGCAGGGTGCCTCTCTTTGATTGGCTGAGGGGAACTTTGTCACCTCCATGTGCTCGGGGGTGGGGAAGATACGCAAGGCACACAGATGAGTATGCGGGATGCTGGAGAGACACGAATATGTAAGCAAGCAGGTAACACGTATTTAACTCCGTCGGGAAAAGTGATAATTTCTTCGTCGTGAAACTGCAGGGCGGTGTACAGCGTATCTAGGGGGTCACCAGTCGATTGGATTTCCGGGTAGTCGCAGGTGTTTCCCCTGTAAATCAACTCCGTCAGTTATCGAACTAACCTACTGAAGAAAAAACGTAATTGTTTCGCTACCATACTGTCACAGTAGTTTAACGTCATCGGAATCTGCAACCCGATGTGCGTGGATTCATCGGCACTTGTTTTGCAATGAGAAATTTGTGTGTTTTCGTTAACTAGCTGAGCTCATCATCAATCTTTCATTAATCAACTTTAACCGTCGAAGATACGGACTGAAGGAAAATAGGAACAGTAAACAAAACAATAACGTAGCACAGTATGAACTCCAATTGATCAGTAATCCTCATTTAATCGTGAAGTAAATATTTACTGCAATGCTGAAAAATATTTCCCATAAACATGATGATGTACGTGTTCATGTACGAGTGTTTTGTGTAAAACCAATTTGTTTGATTACATTTCCCAGTGCTCCGATGCAGTCATGCGGAACTTTGGAAGTTTATTTGAAAAGAGTGCCACATACACTGCATAAATTATTGTGTTACTCATACCGGTTCTTAAATGGCAAACTAATTATTCCGCTTAGTAAGGAACTCTTTTCAAACAATTTAGTCAAGAGAATCGGCAAGGGCCCGTAATAAGGAACCATCCCAGCATTCACCTAGAGTGATTCCGGAAAACCCTGTAAAACTGAAATCAGAATGGTTGGGCCAAAAATCAAACACAGGTGCTTCCAAACACAAGATGAATTTCTTCCACCGCGCTACTTCGGTCGCGAAACAGCAGAGATAGCTATAAGCGATGGCATGTTGAAGAAATTTAAAAAAGTGAAATGAATAAAAAACAAAAGGAAAATTGGTAAGTGATGATAACTTTGTAAAACTTGAAGGAATCGCTGCCAAATAATTGCATATAACTGAAATCCGTCTGCTGTAATGACAAACAGCTTTAAAACAGCAAAAAAACGGACACGATTTGTTCACGTTATATTTAATGACAGTGATAGTGAGGTAGGCATATTATAAAACAAGCCATACAGAAATAAGTCGAAAAAACTATCCTTAAAACTCGACAGACATTCTGTACTGTTTAATACCTTCAAATACCTAGCAGTCGCATTCTAAAATATGTAAAAATTTGCGATACATATTTTACTGTAACAATGAAGTAAATGCGAAATACCGAGCGAGGTGGAGCAGTGGTAACACACTCGCCTCGTATTCGGGAGGACCCAGGTTCGACATCGGCTCCGACCATCCTGACTTCGGTTTTCCAGGGTTTCCATATCACGCCAGGCGAATTCTGGAATGGCCTCTAAAGTAGGCAGATTCCTTTCCTAATTCCTGTCGTTGTTAAGTTATGTAACACCGTCTCTAAAGACCTCGATGTCGACGAGATGTAAGTCCATTTCCCTTCCCCTGATATCTCAGCAGTCTCCATACATGCTGTCACGTTTTCCGTTACGTCAGCTGCCATACAGGCCACCACGCTTTCTGGCAAGGAATATTCTTATTACATGGTAGTGGCTGCTGTACTGGCAGGGAACGCGGCCGATATGCCAGAGACTGGATAGCGCAGGATCACTGAAGGTTATGTTAGACTGGAATATTTTAGGTAGTGCAAATCTTCCAAAAAGAATTTTTATACTTGATGTAACGCAAATTCAGCGCAAAGCAGACGAATGGAGTTGTAATATAATGCATAATTAAATTTAAATTTGCATACTTTACTATAATCATCATTCTCACTCGACTTTGCATTACATTAATACTTCTATTTCTACTACGTATTATGCGTTGATAGGTGCGGTTAAAAATTACTGGCAAAATTAAATTCAAACTTTTTCACAAGAGAAATAGTGACATTTTTAAAAGAATGTTAGTAGGTGAAACTTTTGAACGATAATGAACCATTATCGTGACTGTTGAAACTAACCTTAAATCGAAACCACACTGTTACAAATTTCCGTAAATTCACGGAAATATTTACAGAAAAGTACTGTAATTTTACGGAAGTAGCTTCCGTAATATTTTGTCTACGTGAATTTGTCAGTATTGCCAGTTTACAGATGTTTGACCGTAACTTTCCATAAATTCATGAAAATATGTTTCAACAATTTTAAAGCATATTTTTTGTGTTTCTTAAAAAAAGTGGTATTAATAATCACTGTGAATCCTGGATGTGAAATACAAAAGTTGTCTCTTATAAAGTTGATATCTTACCACTGCATGGAACTCATCTACTGGTAAATTGGCATTGTGGTACTAAATTTAAAAATGGTTAGAGCTTCTGACTGGTAATTATAAGACCGTGGGTTCGAATCCCAGCAACTTCGAAAAATTTTTCAGGTTACAAAATAGTGCGTCAGAATCTCGATAATACATAGCTAATAAGAAAATGTAGTATTTCTAGAAAATGGAATGCAAATAGATTTCAGAAAGTAAAATTTTTTTTCGCGGAAAACTGATTGTCCGTTACTTTACAGAGGGTTCCGTTATCAAGAAAAACTGAGTGTCCGTTACTTTACGAAGATTTCTGGATAATTTTTTGCCGGTACTTTTCCGTAATTTCACGGACATTGTTTCTAACTGTGTGTGATTTTATTTTTCCTCAATACATTAAAGGTTTTTTCAACTATCAGGCGTACTGGATGTAGCGCAAAATTACGCTACGAAGACTAACAAAAACAATTGCTGTGCTTCAGTACATACATGTGTACAATGTCTGTTGCTAGTCAACTGAATCTTAAACAGAACTTTACTTTGCTGATGATTACGTAGTATTTAGTATTATTTGTTTGTTCTGGGTAACCAGATTACACTAACTAAAAAAAAGTTTCGAATATATATTTTAATACCCATTCAAATACGACAGTTTTACTAGCTACTACGGAGAATTATTAATTGACACGTATATATATTTTTCCGAGCAGTATTTCCACCTAAGAAGGAATGGAGGGCACAGGCTATTTATCGTCAAGGGTTCAGTGACAGTACTGGAATGCAGAGTGGTCTGCCCCGCCTTCCCCTGGACATGTAAACACACTGGTCGGCGACATTATTCTTTCTGTCTCGAAGGTTCTACGTTAAGCGAAGCGTATAGTACGTGTTTGTGTGAAAATTTAATTTTTTTAAAGTGACAATTATAATATTTTTCGCGGCTCTCTTACCAAAGTGTTTCAGTTTATGTTATTTGTTGAGTTACTGGATTTCAGTTATTTAAATATTCCAAGCGATTAATATAGAACCGATGCACTTTTTTTACATCGTTTGTACAGTGTCGACTGTTTATGGATATAAATATTATTTTAAATAGCCGTGTTAAATAAATCGACAGGACTTTTTTTTTATTCCTACTGCTTTAAGCGGATTCTCTACGTATTCAAATATTTTATGTGGGACGAATTGTTTGTATCTGTATTATTAAGTTATTGATAAAGTCTAATACAGTGTTAATATTCATCATACAATGAAGTTTTTCTGATTATATATTTATATCTGTAAATTTCGACTTCTCATGTCAAAATAATCTTTACCATTACTTGGTGTAAAACGTCACTGGTAGTACCTGAACGTAATACGTATTATATAAAAAATTAATGTCGTTAGGTTTTTTGACATTAAATTGGTATGATAACTATTACAAAATGACAAAGTGCATATCCCAACAGAAATCAGTATGTAATGTCGTCCTATGTCAAGTGACAAACGGTTTTAAATAAAGTTAATTTGGTCAGCTATACTTACGAAAAATTGCGATAGGGCGCATCCGCACATAAAATCGTACATACAATTTAGACAGTTAACTTTGTTAATGCACTTAATATTGTAACTAGTACAATCCTAAATCTATAACTTTACTGCCATATAAATTACGCTTTTCAAAGTCATGTTAACAATTAGATAGTTAATTATGTTAAAATACGTTTCAAAATGAACGTATGTTTTCACATTCACTGGTATCGTCAATTGTCTTGTGTAAGATATAAATTTCAAAATGTAATGTCAACGGGTACGATAACTTTTATTTATAAACATCATAGCTCGTATTCCTTCACATTGCCATTTTCAGGGCAGGAGTAGTCATCAATTATGTATTTAGTTTGTAGTCGTATATCTAATGAGTAATGAATCGAAAGCTCGGTACTTATCGATAGATTGGAACTACCTGACGATGAAGTATTTATTATTATTAATATTATTTAGTACATTCAAAATTAAAATACGACTAGAAGGTCGAGTCCACATATACTCGACAGTTAGGAGCGTGTCATTTACCACGCAAAGTGGGGAAACGTAGATGGCTGACGACACTAGCACGGCCTAGTTGACAATGCGTCAAAAACAAAATATGACCGACAACGCCACTATATATTCGAACATTGCAGAAGTAAAGTTCTGTGCTGGTTGCCTAGCAACAATTGTAAACATATAAAAATACATTTATAACTACGAGAGAGAAACGATTAAGACATAGCGATGTCACGTGATGTGATCAACCGAAAACTATGCTTACGAGCTGACGTAGTGCGTTACGTAACGACTTATTCTGGGGTCTAAATAGGTGTCTGCATTTTAAATTTCATATAGATACGTCAAACAGTTTAGGAATAATCGAGAACTATGCTTACAAACTAACAGTATCTATTTAGTCATTCGAACTTATTCTGGGACTTAATGTGTGTCTGCGTTTTAAATTTAATTTACATATGACTAGTAGTTCGGAAATAATCAGGAACTACGCTTAAAAACTGACAGACATTTAGTCACATAAAACTATTCTCGGTCTATATAAGAGTCTGCATTTTGAATCCCGTAGACATATGTAAAATAGTTTTTGAAATAATAGGTACCTATGCTTAGAAACTGACAGCGGTCGTGTGTGTGCTTAAAACTTAACAACAAAAAGGTATTTTTATGTATACCACATTAAAACCATTTCCAGTACTAATGCATCCCTAGCTTAGCGTCCGACCGCTTGGCTCAGTGGTTAGCGCTCTTGGTTGCTGAGTCAAGGGTCCCGGGTTAGATTCTCGGCCGGGGAGGTGTCATTTAGTCACTTACTCGGGTTCAGGACTGAGTGTTTGTGTTCTTCTTGTCTGTGTGCCAGACGACAGCTTACAATTACAACGATACCTATACAAAACAATGTTACTGGGGAATTGCATGAATTAGGCAACTTAAAAAGGGGAGGGGGGAATGTATGGTGCAGTGGCGAGGCGGTAGCCTTGCCATTGTACCAAACATTAAAAAAGAAAATAAAAAAATATTTGAAAAAAAAAAAGGATTGAATAAAAAAATAATAAAGTCTACCAGATAGAAAGTATGTCATACTGACAAATGTGGCAAGATCGAATCCCACACCCGGCGAACTTAATAATTTCTAACTTCATGAAAACATTTCATCGTGAGGACCATTATCCCACATCACGCGCCTTGTAATTTGTAGTACGTGCATAGTCACGACATGTAGGCTGTGTAGTCTAAATATAGATTTTACGTGTTTGCCATTTTATATTACAGTGAAAAGTCCGTTTCATGGTTGCGTCTCTGACAGGTACAAATTTGGTTAGTCGTTATTTGAATCTATTTTTGTGTATGGCATACGATTAAATGTATGATTACATGAAACAAAGATTAATAATAAAAATGGGTGGAAACTCTTCACCCTTACAGGTTACACTATAAAATAAAAGACAAAAAAAAACGCAATAACGTCATTCTGACAAGGGGAAGACTTGTGGATCCACTCACCACACCCACGGTTCGGCATGCCAATTTCTAATTACTCTTCACAGTACCTATCAGCTGGCTTCAGTTCTGCCACCCACACCCTCAGCTGTTGGGTCCGCTGGTTTATGGATCAAACCCCTCAGAGCATTAGCCACACAACGCAATAAAAACGAAACACAAAATATATCAGCAATTAATTTATGATATAAATACCTAGGCACATGATAGCCATACGAACTATGACAAAACAAAGACAACACATCTAAAAACACATAGACTGACGCCTCTGATAAGGTAAAATAACTTCACTCCAGGGCACCAGCTGGCTGGTGGAGCAGCCGCACATCCTCCAACAAAGGAGTTATACCAAACAAGACCCTTGTGGGGATACTACCGAAGAGTGCCATCTGTCAAGCAAATAGGTCTTCACCTTGGCCGATATATTAAGAGACCGGCTGTTAACCGTAGTCACAGCTCTCGCCCATTCAACCTTGTCCCCACACAAGTTCATGTTCACAAAGTCTCTCGCAGGGGAAAAACAGGAGTGTATCACGTTCTTCTGCCTGGAAACTATCCAGACCGGAACAGATCGCATCAGTGATGGAACACCAAGCCACTCCTATGAACATGGGGCATGGAAAAACCCAAAAGCAATGTCGTGGGGTAGCTGCAAACAGTCATGCAAGGCCGCACATACCTGCACATCCAATATACTGAGCCCTCCTTTCCTTAACTTGGCAAATGACAGCGGGTATACAAATTTGGGGACGAGGGATGTTTTTAGGACTTCTAGGAGCAGGCTCTTTTTACTATCACCAGGGGGTCATTTATTTGAAGTTTAACAGTCGTGATCCCCTTTACATGAACGAGATGCCTAGATACTTCTACTTCCACCACATCAGTAGGAGTCAAGAACTTGTCTTTAACCGAAAGATCTTTTTAGTCATCAACATAATCTTTTTATCCTTCCCCAAAGCTGTCATAGGCATGGAATAATATTTTTGGGCCAAAAGCTCTAGACCGAAATCAGCCAAGGCGCCGTGAAGGTGGTCTAAATTCTTTGCAACCTGTCTCTGATACTGGCCAGTAGAATGACATCAGCGAAGGCGAGTCTCAACACAAGATGGTCACCTATTATGATCCCAACACCAGGGTCCAGACTTTTCATGGCCTTATCCATGACCAGGTTGAATCCCCCTACCTGACCCCCAGGCTCGTGGGTTTTGGACTCGCGCATGTTCGGGAAGTTGCGCGATGGTTGTTGCTGTATAATGCAACACAACATAGGGCAGTAACCTAGTCTTCAGGATTCTTAACAGCGATGTGTGGGTCACTGTGTCAAAATCCTTCAGGGCATCAAGGACCTCTATACACAGGGACTTGGTCTTACCTGTCGAGGAGTGCAATGTCTCTACCAATAACGACAAATTGTCTACAGACCGTCTTCCTTCGTAAATGCTCTCTGTTCCACAGAGATGTTAACCCCCGTTTGTATTCTATTACTCAGAATCTTGTGGGAGTGCTGAGCCGCAACCGATGTGTGGTTATCAGCCAGAAGTCAGCAGTCAGGCAGCCCTTGTTTTGGATTACCACTGGGGAACGCCATCAGTCAATAGGCTAGGGTTGAAAATATCTGTTTTAAAATCCACAGATATCGTCACCCACTCATTCACTGTAATGCTATAAGGAACGAGGGTCCAATTGCCCTTTAATATGCTGGTAGCATAACTCTTCCTCCATGATGGGGCCACTAATCGAATATGGGTCCCCTGGATAGATTTCACACCATCGATTGCCAACCTCATCACAGATCTGAAACATCTCCTACAACCAACAAGCAATATCACGAGTGTACGCGACCTTAGACTCCCCTTTGCCTTCTAACATTTATTTGGCTGCTCAGGCATGGTCTTTTTGCCACAATTTCTGAACCCTGGTGTACTTACACCTTCTAGCTTCCAGTTTGTTATGGGACACTGGCCGGGGTTTCATCGCTGGTAAGGATGTGGTATCTTCGCAGATCTTGAAATTACTCCTGAACCACTGGTCGATGGCGAGGAACAGATCTCCACCCTCCCAACTCATCCTCTGCTGCCCCCAGTGACCTTGCTACTGTTACTTTTGAGCTCTGTGTTCATGTGAAACAAGTTGTTTCTCATTCACTTGATTCTCATCATGACCTATCATGGAATATTGCCAAGCCAAAGAAAGCCAGGGACGTGGACTCAGTGAACAGGCGGGTGACGATGATGACGAGTCTGCTGAGCCAGCCTGGAGTAAATACCTGTATGATCAACTGTTTAAGCAGTTGCCTAGAAAAACTGATGCTCGGCAGAATAGGTTACGTATTTCCTAGGGAGATATACGACATTGTAGATTTATATATTATATTGAGCTCAGACTTGTGCTTGGCATTGGCGATGTGTATCCCTAAGGATTTTAGGGATTATTTCACATTTGATAAGTTGCATGGCTGGAACTGGTCGCACGTAAAGGACTGCTTATTGGGATTGTATTGTAATTGTAGGGTTCGCGAAGCCTTGCATGTATTGTGTTTGTACAGGAAGACTAGTGCCAGGGAACATTTAAATGGGGACCTGAATTCCAAGCAGGTTAGTTCCAAAATTTAAGAAAAAATAATCCTAGGTAATATCTTTTTTGTGTGCATTTATATCTATCTTAAATATGTTCAAAATACTGTTGTTTTAGTGGGGTTAGTACCATATTCCTGGTATAAATAAATTCACACAGTAAAGATAAAATATTTTTGCTAATTCTTACATTTCGGAGTTTGTATGATTTGAAATCTAGGTCCCCAAATGTGATATTATTAAATTCACTAATTTCCTAGGTCTTCGATACACTGGACAGGAATTTGTAGAATTTGTTGTCGACATTCTGGACCCTGAGGTTCAGCGGTTTTTTTGTCTTCTGTCACCTTGTCCACTCTCAAGAAATTCATTGTGCAAGGTTAATCAAGAAATTCATTGTGCAAGGTTAATGTACTGTTAGATGCCTGTGCCCTCGAATGTCGGAGAAGTAATAGTGAGGGGAAAAGGTGGCAGAATTAATTTAAAAGTAAAAAAGATGTTTTGCTTGTCTTACTGACCACTCTGAGTTCGCCGAGCAGGACCAAAGCCGAGAGCTGCTACCGGAAAAGGGTGGGATACATTATATCGCCATTAGGGTGGTTTGCTATCTTTGTCGCAAGTAGGACGTATAAGTCCTAAATGCCTCAAGGATTCAGGAAAGGGTGAACATTGTGAAAGGGGATCACTTCATATTCCATGATTCCAATTGGTTATTTGGGGTAATTTTATGCTGGCATTGATTGATTGGTACAGAATCTTCGGCTACCTTTATTGAACAAGATTTTTGCAATAAATGGTTATGAAACTGTACAAAATGTTCGATTGGGGTGTCACCTGACTTTACTATGCATTTCAGTCTTGCCAACTCTGAGGGAGGGGGGGGGGGTGGTTGTCTAAATTCAGGCTCAAACTGTAGTTACATTTAAAATAGGCGACTATTCCTGGAAATTTCCTTTTCTAGTTATTGATGGTCTAAGTATCCCGATCATCATAGCAATTGATTTCTTGGGCAATCCAGGAGCCATTTTCGATGCCAAAGCAGAAAAGTTGAGATTACACTTTGGTAGCCAGCTAGACCTGCTGGATAATATGCCTATTCCCCTGCAGTCAATCAGGTGATTCGTGATGAGGTTGGTCAAATTACGA
Organism: Medauroidea extradentata; assembly: GCA_003012365.1. Classification (NCBI taxonomy): domain Eukaryota; kingdom Metazoa; phylum Arthropoda; class Insecta; order Phasmatodea; family Phasmatidae; genus Medauroidea; species Medauroidea extradentata. The sequence continues at coordinate 26,908 of PNEQ01109193.1, forward strand.
ACGAGTTTCCTAAGGTCATTAACATCAGCCTGGGTAGGTTTGATAGCGACCTCTGTAGGATTCTGATGAGGGACTTCACCCCTACTCGGTGCAAACATTATCGTGTAACCGTAGCGATGATGTGTATATTCAAGGATGTGGTTTATAAGTTTTGCTCCTTCCGACAGTACTTACGCAAGTTCAGAATTTCTCCACCCGAAGAACAAGCTAGAAAGTTCAGGTTGGTGATAGATTACTGCCGTGTGATTGAGTGTATAGCTTTTGACCCATGTTTGGTTCCGACAGTGGTTAGTATATTTCAGCAGCTAGGAAAGGCAAAGGTGTTTACACTACTTGACTTAAATCAGGCATTTAATCAGTAAGTCCTCCACAACTACTCAAGACATATTCTGTAATCTGTGACCCCTTGGGTCTCGTATGAATGGAAGAGGATACAATTAGGCGAGTCTTTGGGGACTAAGGAATTTTTACGTATTCTGGAGAAGGTGTTGCATCCCTTTCTCGAATACTTTGTAGTAAACTACCTAGATGATGTCATAATATATAGTGAAAATGTATTGGATCACCTGAAGCCCATAATACATGTTTTTTTTTGTGTTTTTAATGAGAATTGGTTGACTGTAACCATTATATAAGGTGACATAGATGTTTGACCATATTAAAGTTTTAGGGTTTGTGATGACAAATGGGCAAATACTTCCGGACCCAGATAAAATTCGCCCAGTGCTCTCATACCCGAGCCCATGAACTTGAGAGGTGTACACATATTCGTGGGGATTATAGGTTATTTTACCAGGTTTGCCCCGAATTATCATTGAACTTACTAAAGTTGAATGTTAACCTTTTTGTGTGGGGCCAGGAAACTGCACTTGAAAAAGTTTAAGTCCTGCCTTACTTCTCCTACTGTGTTTTCACTCCCAGGTTTCTCAAAGAAATTTGTGGTACATGAAGATGCTAGCAAACTTGCCATAGGATCAAAACACAAAGGGGCCAATAATAATGTGGCAGACTCTCTATTTCATATGTACGATCCAGACGAGTTTCAGCCGCCCGAAGATGGTGAGAGTTCAAGCGATAACTGTATTCCTAAGATAAATATTCTGCTGGCAAATACTGTATAATTAAATTTTATTGGATTGTGTACATACACCATTGCTCATGTTTAGCTGATCAAACCTGTGTTGAATGAAGAAGTACGAAAACGAACAAGAAAAAAACAAATATGAAATGTACACAAAACATATAAAAAAGCAATTTCGGAAGAATTCAGTCATTTTTAAAATAAATGTTAAATTATACAACAAAGAATTCTATACATGGAATTCAGTCGAATATCGACACACGCCAATGAGAGCCCAGCCTATCCAATCACACATACTTTGCCACTTTTGGCCGAGCAACTTAGAGACCATCCAGGCTATATAAGCCCCATTTTTATAGCGAACTTCATTCACATCTTGGGGTTCCGACCAGATGTTTCTCATCCTGAAGACGGGGATGGATCGCAATCCCCGAAACGTTTCAGTTTATCGTTGGTTTTAACTTGTGTTGTCTATTGTCTTGTGTTTGTTGTTTAATGTTCACGGTTTTTCGTCTATTTCCATCTTGTATCATATTGGGAATCTGGTTCTATATTTGTGTATGTCTTTTGTGTAGGTCTTTTGTGTCTGGGTGTTGTGCCAATATTCGACTGAATTCTATTTCTAGAATTCTTTGCTGTCTAATATAACTTTAATTTAAAAAATTACAGAATTCTTCTGGGATTGCTTTTTTATATTTTTCGTGTACATTTTATATTTGTTTATTTTTTTGTTGGTTTTCGTACTTCGTGATTCAACACAGGTTCGATCAGCTAAACATGAGCAATGGCTTATGTCCACAATCCAATAAAATTTAATTGTATACTCCAAATGCAACAAACATTTAAAAATCTCAAATACTGTATAATTTGTCAACATGTTTAAATGGCAGGAGTTTGATGACGAATGCCAAAAAATCTGTAAAAACCTTTAGTGGGTACTGAATTTGAAGTTAAATATGACCCTGTGGGTAAAACGATCTACGAGGGCTGATTTATTATTTATGTCCCTGCCCTCCTTCGGGACATGATTTTCGAATACTCTCACTGTACCTATTTTGGAGTTCACTTGGGGCAGGAGAAAGCTTAAAATTATTAGAGTTTCTCTGATTAGATATGGCCAGTAAAATTAGTTAGTTTTTCACTTGCCGGATATGACCAATAACATCATGATTTAGGTACATTTTTGCTTGATTTGTCAAGAGGCGAAGTATAAGAACACCAGGCCCTAAGGGCAATTATCTGCCATTGCACCCTTTTTTTGTGTGGGAACAACATTATGTTGACTGTTTCTGGCCTTTGCCATGCTCAAAGATGGGTAACACGAGTATAATTATAATAATGAATGTGTTTTCAAGATGTAGCTTGGCACTTCGCACTAGGGAACAGAAGGCCAGTGCAGTTCGTAGGGTTCTGTTGGATTGTTTTTTTCACTCTGTTTGGGTCATCAGTCATGATAGTTAACTGATGAAGCGAATACGCTTATCTCTGAGGATGTCGAGAATATGGCCTTTATTTGGGACGTAAAATTGGTGCATACCAGCCCATACCATACTGAAGCTAACATGGTGGAGCGGTATATCTCATCTTGAAAGTGGTCCTCACTGCTTTCAATCACGATGCTCACTGATTTTAGAATTCGTACTTACATCGTTTGGTTGGGACTATAAATGCTAGTTGTAACCAGGCAGTACCACACCCACCTTGCGTCTGTTATTTGAGCGAGCCCCTCTCCACCCGCCTGTTGTCTCGTACTTGCATTTTAATTCTGCTCAATTCTGAAAGCGTTAGCAAACAGTTTCGGACTGACCACTTGCGTCGTTACTATTGTCAGACGCAACTAACTGCGATAGTGGTGGCGATACAGTGCGGTAAAATGTTGGTGATATGGTCATGATACGAACACACTTTCTAATTAAAGCTGTTTATAGTTTCACTTTCGAGTTAAGTGTTAAATATAAGGGCCCCTTGCATGTAAAAAAATTGTTAACTCCTGATACTTTGTTTCTGTCTGACTCGGATATGGGTGAAGATAATGAGAACCATGAGCAGGACACCAAACTATACGATATATGCAGTAGCGGCTTGTGAAGTCAGATAATTGATGTTCACTTATTGCCTCGTAAAATAACAAAGAAAAAAAATTAATTTAAGACAGTTACAAATTTTTCCTACACACAAAATTTTGTTGTTTTACAAAATTTTCCATGATCTAGAACATGTGTTAAAAATTTCATTACTAGCACTGAAAGTTATTTTATTTACCTATATTTAATTTCCTGGCAAATTTCAATATGTATCTTAAAAAGGCAATACGTACACATCATTTTCTGCTTAGTTAAAATTAAATTGCATGGTTATCATTATCAACAATTAAATTATAATTACTATTTTCTTTGTCCGTAATGTCCGACATTAAAATATTATTTTATAATAAGGATTTTGAATGATATCTTGGATGTAACATGTAAAAATACTCTTTGTAAGAATATACATTCATTACCTGCATTTCGTATTGTTGAGATTTGTTTAACATCTAAAACCACAACGTCTACTCGCTAATTTGCTAAAGGCTCGTGTCACATTTTTGCACAGAATGTTCGTTTGGCCTGGTAGTAGATAAAACATAACTGCTGGCATCTAGCGAGGTGTTTTATAGTTGCGGGAATGAGCCACTTGCTGCGCCAGTAGGTGCTGCCACCAAGAGGTGAAAGAAGTAACCATTTCCACGATCAACAGACAAGAACACAGTCAGACCTGTGCACTTCTTCAACGTTACAACTGCCATAAGAGGCGACGTCATTTTGTCTTGCGCATGCGCAGAAAGACCGAGCAGGAAGGTTGATAGGAGAGCACAGCTGTGTTGTGTACAGTACAGTGTTGCAACATTGCATATTTACAGGATAAAAACTCCGTGCATTTGTGATCGGTTAAAAAAAAAAAAAAAAAAAACATTTCAAACCGTTCTGGTGCTAGAAAACACACAATAATATTTGAAATACTATACAAAAATGCTTCACAGAAAACTGGATGTGCACGTGCGTTTGTGCATTTATATGCTGGCTGCTACTTGTATATGTGTGTGTATATATATGTACACATATTTGTTACTCTAGTATGTATGTAATTTGCATGTATACATTTGTATGCTGTGTTATTCGCGTCTTTACTTGATTTGGTTTTTATGTTTTTTAACACTGTTCTTCTGAGGCTGGCCACTGGAGATAAATGGTGTCGTCTGGAAGTTGACCTTTTAGAGGCGTAAGACGTAAAGATGCGGCTGCTCGTTACTTTTCTGAATACTTTGAATACTTTAGCTGTGCTATCTCCCATATAGCATGTAAGCTTGCGGCAAGCTTGCAATGGACTTGATTTAGGCTTTCCATTACAAGCCCTATTTGGTAAGTTTGATTCAAGCTTAAATAAAGCCTATTTTTTACAGTTGTATCCTGCCTTGTAAGAGGCAAGCTTGTTACAAGCTTGCAGCAACCTTGCATCAAGTTTTCCTGGCAGGCTTGCTGCAGGCTTGTCGTGTGGAGACTAGTTACCAGTTAGCTTGAGTCAAGCTTATGGCTCAACATAACAAGCTTGCTGCAAGATAGCAGCCTTGCCATGGCAAGCTGGATTCAAGTGTGTATCAAGATGGTTTTGCTAGTAGGGCTTCAGCTTTGCTGTTTGTTTCTCTGTATTTATGTTACAATGTTTTCCGCATTATTGCTATTTAAATTTAGTTGGTGATTTTTTTTGTTATTTGGTTTTGGTGATTTTTGGAGTTGTCACCCTGTTTGACAGAGGTTGCTCCTTTTACCACTTGGTGTGCTGTGTAACTTTTTGAACACCCGAGTATATGCTGCTGCCTTTCCCGGTGGTCTGGACATCTGGTGGGTTGTAATTAGCACTGACGACTAGGTATTTATCAGCTTTGATATTTTATCGCACATTGCGTGCCCGGTGGCCTGCAAATTTCTCCTGTTGCCGTATAAAATACGACTCGACTTAAATTATAATGCAGATTAAATTTTTTATTTATATTTTCTTAATTTAAGTTAATTAATTTTCTGCATTGTTATTAACTTGGTTAAAATCTTGATTGATAGGCGTTCCTCTTCTTTGCTGTGTTAAAAGTGTTTGTTTTAATCATGTATTCCAGACGTCTATTTTATTACTTCTTAAATAACCTTCCCGACGACGTAGTTTCTTTCCCGTTTTGTTGGAGTAATTTAACGTAATGTGTCTGTCCCTATCACATCTGGTTTCTATTAAATTATTTCAGTAGAGAAGTTCCATTTTTCCTCTCCGTTAACGAAAATGTAACTGACGTTTCTGCGTTAGATAATGTACCTAGCATCTTGTGTCGTTATTTTACGGCCGCCATGTTGTGGTCGCAGAGTAGCCAATTTCACGTACACATGTTTCAACTTGGCAGCATTGCTTGTTTACATTTTACGTTCGGCTTGTGTTCAATTTAGTTTATCTTTTTCATATTTTATTTAATGTATTCGTTACATAACATAATTAAAGTTTGAGTGATTAAAATGATATCTGTGTGTAGTTACAATACGTTCCGGCAACATTTTATCCACTTTAATTTTACTCTGCGACTCGTGACTCGTTATTCGCATCTTGTGCAACAGTTTATTTCAATAATCATATTTTGATGTCTTTTATATTCTGTGTCGTACTTGGATATGTACACACATTCTCCTGTTTCACATTTGATTACTGAGGGCTGTGAATTAATTGCAGTCTTGTGCTTTCTTTCCAAGGTATTTGGTATTTAGTTATATTAGGTACTAGTTTCTTACTGCAGTGCATTACAATTTCATTCTGCGCATATTATCTGTTAGTGTTGGTGCATTCTAGTCTATTTGAGGTTTATTCTGTTTACATTTAAATCCCGTTTTGCTAGTTCAGTGTTATAGCTTTTGTGTTTATTTGGATTAAGGATTATTTCGTGTTTGGTGCAGTGACTAACCTAGTGTGTTTATATTTTCATCTGTTCACATTCGTATTTACCTTCTCAGTGTCTTCTTTCGTTAAATTAGTATTTGGTTTCGAAGAGGCCTAACTACTTAAATATGTCAAAAGTCATGTTTTTTTAAGTTTTTTTATAATTTTCAATTGTTGTGTTAATTTGGTACTGTATTCAATTGGCAGCATTCTTTATTTGTTACTAATATTTTAGTGTTTGTATTTAGTGTTATGTAACACATTTGGATCCTATTTGTCTGTTGTTTTGTTGTATGTTTTAGAGTCATTTGAATTGCTTTCTAAGTTTTCACCTTGCTTAATTTTGTATGGTTTACTGTTTTATTGTTTAATGTGATGGGTTTAATTGGGTCCTTTAGTCCAGGTTTTTCTATAAAAGCATAGATACTTGTTTCGTTTTTTGTTGAATGTTCTGGTGCTTCACGGTGCTTCTTGGATGGATTGGTTGGTTTACCCTGGTCTACCGAAGTAACTGCTTTTCCCCCAGTGTGAACCCTGCCGTGGCACACTGATCCAGCTGCTTCTGTTGGGGTTGTTGTGGTTGGCTGCCTGCTCGGTTGCTGCTATGTGGTACCAGGGTTTGTCGTCTCTGTAAGGTAGTGTCTTATCCTTTATTTTGTCTTGGTAATTTTGACAAAATTTTAGCATCATTATTTTTGTAACACACTTAGTTTATTTACTGTTGTTTTGAAAGTAATGTATCTTTACAGAAATTTAATTAAAATATTATATACACATTTAAAACAAAACTTAATTAATTATTTGCATTGAAATTAAATTACATTTTAAATTTTTATAAGTAAACTCTAGTTAAATTAATATTTTTAATTTATGAAGTAAAATTTATTTGTTGCACATTTTCTTAATGTATGCAAACATTTTTAAAATTTCATTAAAATTTTGTTTCTTCTTGTTTTTGGGTTTTGGCCTAATGTTTTCGGTACTTCGGTACTCGTATTTCCACATGAGTTGTGAGCACATTTCGTTCTCCTCGAGAAATGTTAGACACTTTGCTGGTTTTGGTCTTCCAGTAATTGTTACATTTTTTAATTTGGTCACTTTATTGTCTATCTCCTTGTTCTAGTGTGATTCACTTTTGAAATATCTTTGATGCGGGACTTCGTCGTTTCACTTGTGGCAACTAAACCTTTTTGTTGATTATTAATTTGATTTTTACTATTTCTTTTGGTCTTGTTGGTTGCCAGTAAATTTTGGTTGTCATGTTTTGTGGGTTTTAAATTCTTTTTAGTGTGGAACTTGTTTGGTGTTTTTGGTCTTTGTTGTTGGTGAATTGATCACCTGTCAGCAGCACTGAACGCACACTTTTGGCTAGCCTAGCTAGTGACAGTCAGGACTTTTTGCTGGACTTGTGCCAGTTTTGTTGGGGTTTTGTCCTTTTTGTTTTGTGTCTTTTGTTTGGAGTCGTGTGTTTGTGGGTCTGCAGCCGCTTCACATGTTTTATTTGCCTTTAGTAGGTTTTCTCCTGGACACTTGGACGTTACCTTTTGTAGGTTTGTTTGAAGGAGTTGTGATTTGGGTTTCGAGTTCCCTTTCACATTTTGTTTCTCCTTTTCTTTTGTTTAGGGTTATGGAAAGTTTCTTGACACCCTGTTTTGCGCGGTCTTCTACAATTGCAAGCTACTTTTTACTTGTATTTAAGAAATGTAAAGTATTTGCTATTTGTTATTTACTTTTCATATACTATTTGAAGACTTCTTATCATTGTTGAATTTATTCCTAAAATATTTCTAATTTTATTCATACTGCAGTTTATTTCTAATTATAAGTAATACATTATATGCCTACGTGTTTAGTTTTAGTGTTTTTCTATTTTCCAAGTTTGAAATGTCTCTTTTATTTTGTCGACGCTAACGTCTCCTTTCAGAACAGATATGATGCAAATTAATTTTTTAAATTTAAATTTCCTTAATTTAGACGAGTTAATTTTTTGCATTTTTATTAATTTGCTTAATTTATATTAACAAAAAAAGGTGTTATTGAGTGATTTTAATTTATTAATGATATTTCAGAAATTTCACTTTCATTGACAGCTATTATTTCTTGCTACATTAGTTCGAGCCGAACCTATTCGCGCTACAGTATTTTTTTCTTAGCGGGACAGTAGCTGTTGAGCTTTAAATGTCTCTGTCCGTTTTTCTGTCATACCTCAGTCTTCTTAGCACGTGCTGCTGCCGTTGCAGAGCATGATTTCAGTATTTCACCGTGTGATTTCGATGCAGTTTAGTGATTCTGATCACATGCTTGTCGCATGCTACTGTGTTTTGACGCGCACTTTGCCGATGTTGGTACTGTTGCTGAGCATTTTCGATGCTCGTTTGTTCTACGTTTCTCTAGCTTCTTCTATTGCATTTCTTAACACATTGCCATCAACCACCACATTGTCAAGATGAGTGTTCTTGGTGTTCCTGCTCTTTTTGGCAGATCTTGGCACTTGACTTGCCATAATTTAACCTTTTTTAACATAATGTAGCAACATTTATATTGTAATCGAGTAAAAATGTAGTTCTTCATTAAAAAAAAATTTAATTGTGGTTGTTACGTCTGAATTTCGTCAAGTGATTCTCATCGCCCTCGTCTGGTGAGTAGTTTTCCTACGAGAGGTTTTATGCTCTATTTAAATTTCATCTTCTTTAATTTTTGGTAATTTCTGTGAGTGAGGCTCCACGTCTTGATGTATCCAAGTCTTGCCCTATTCTTGTCCTGGCCTATCCACGTCTTGGGCCTTTTCTCGTCTTAGCGTAGTCACGTCCTGGCCTATTCATATGCTGGACTATTGACAAGCTGACCAGAGGGCCTATGCTGGAAAACACAGCTCGAGCGTTCATGTATGAGTCGTTTCGAACGGTCAGATTCACATACGAACTGGCCTAGTTGAAAAGATGTATGCTCCACTGTCTCGAACTCGAATACGGAATAAGTGTACGAAGTGAGCACCGTTGGTCGACAAGATAGTGGCTATTCGAATGTTTATCTCGACTTACAGAATATGAGTTTCTGTGATAACTAAGGGATTTAAAATGCTAATTAGTATGATAACATAATATTAATATTAGCAGAAACAATGTCAGTGTGACTAAATCGACCAAACACAAAAGGAAATGTAATAATTGAAAAACAGGATTTTGCGACATACATACAATAAATAAAATATTTTCGGACGTTGTTCATATAGTTATCGTAATGCAATGCAGCCGACCCCCCGTGGCTCAGTAATTTTACTTCATAAACAAAAGCCGACCCCCCCGTGGCTCAGTTGGTTGAGCGGCCGGCTTTGGTGCGGGGGGGGGTTCTGGGTTCGATTCCCAGGTCTGACTGGGTGTTAATTTGCGTTTGTCCATTGGGTCTCAAAAATTGTCACTATACAAATTGTCTCACGACACGTACTGGGGTCACTTGAATTAAGTCACATTAAAGGGAGGAATGCTTGGTGCAGTGTTGATGCGGAAGCTTCCGCATCGCCACTGCACCAAGCATTTTATTAAAAAAAAAATTAAATAAAAAAAATTGGTTGAGCGGCCGGCTTTAACGCGGGGGGTTCTAGGTTCGATTCCCAGGTCTGGCTGGGTGTAAATTTGTGTTTGTCCATTTGGGTCTCAAAAATTGTCACTATACAAATTGTCTCTCATAAAGTATTGGGGTCACTCAAAGTAAGTCACATTAAAGGGGGGGATGTTTGGTGCAGTGATGATGCGGAAGCTTCCGCATCGCCACTAGACCAAAAATTTTTTTGTAAAAAAAACGGTAGCGTGCTAGCTTTCTCACTAAAGTATTCGAGTTCGAAACTTCCCCCCGTTTAAGTTATTTTTATTTCAATAAATGCATTAATAATTTCATGCTAGAAAAATATCTCTACAAAATATTAATTAATTTTACGTAATTTTCAGTTTTAGACGCAATGAAACGAATCTTAATCATCCGTTTGTAGAGACGAAGCAACTAAAGTCGCAAATGTAGGTGCATAAGAATTACGCCTCATATATATTTAGCTGCGCTTCTCCTGTAAATAACACTAAATAATATTACATTTTCTTAGACGAAAATGTAATTTTTTTAAAAACAAATAACATAAATTTGAACATAAGAGAGTTATTCTTTCCTGTTAAGTGAATTAAATAAAAACACTTTTCGAGTAAGGCAAACGAAACGAAGGCTTCATAAAACTAAATGCTTGAGTTACATAGTTTTAACCTATAATGATATAGTTACGTTCATTATTTCGTGTATTTAATTTGAAAAAATTTAATTAAATTAGAGCAAATTTTGTTGAATTTTATGTATGAGGCCAAATACCTACCGTCAACATGTAGAATTTTTTTGTCTCAGTATTTTACTCAAATAAAATGAACCACCCGCCTTAATTATTTAACAGCTGCCACAATTATTTTTATTAACTTTTTAACAACTTATTAACAATTAACTTTATTCTCGGGTTTGTATATAATGAGCAACGGAAATGTAAAATAACAAAAATGTCTGGTACTACACAATTTTTCATAACATCATTGCTTGTTGAACTTTACATAATTCAACAGAGAATGCTTAAATTTTATTTTACCCACTGACGAATAACAAAACGCATATGATTACACAAATAATGTAAAAAAAAAAAAAACTCTGTATGTAGATACAGCAATGGAACCTAGCACACAGTTATCTTTTCCAACGATCAATTACTCACTCTTTATAGATTGTTATTTTTTATCGTGCTGTCTGTATCATAGCGCATTTTTGTTAAAAATTTACTTAGTTTTTTGAAGGCACGAATTTGTATGTTTCAGTCAAGGGCAAAAATTGTCGACTCATAACATGCAATGTGAGAACCTTTAACTGAATAATGTTAGCATATTAATTTCAAAATAGCTTCTTCAGAATTAATAAATACAGTATTATTTAGTGATTAAGAGCGTGTAAAATATTTTCGTAAAATAAACATACTCTCGCAAAAGAGCTTACTTATATTTTACCATTTTAACACTTAACGTAATTAGTGGCGAGTTTCTATTTAAATATTGTTGAGAACTCAAAACAAAAATTATGCATAAAATTGTTGAAATCTTGCTCCATAGCTACTGTTTTACGGCTTCTCGTATGCGAAATCCCTAATTCGGTCGCCTGCCACCACTCGAGTAGATATTCGTATTCGAATCTCTTGTACGAGGACGGCAGAATGTTCAAGCATACAAACAGCGCATTTGGAGCGGTCAGGCGGGCGATTCGCATACGAACGAAAACTCGGGCATAGGCCCTCTGTAGTCTCAACTACTGATATCCAGTTGAACCGACCTTGTCGGTTTGACCGAAAAGTTTTTACGTCGCCCGAGACTTTTGGACACTTCAAATTTCCAGCTACTTTTATATCGACTTAATTTTTACATCTGTATATTCTCCGCAGCTATGTTTTGAACATTTCACGTCAGTAGAAACGCTTACGTATTTTGTGATCTAGCAATCCACTTGTATTAGTTCGGAAAATTTTACGACGCAGTATGTAAACATGACGTTTCACCGCCATAGACTTGATGTGAATTAAGCAGTGACACAGGTGTAGAGAGTCCAACTAACTTCGCGCTACACTAGCGCACTCAAGAACGGCGCCGTACATCAAGAAACTGTTCATCGTTTTATTATAATTATTTTTCTTGTCAATATCTGAAATTTACAAACTGAGATAATATGTAATTAATATTGTACGTAGCGAGTTGTAAAATAATTATATTATGCTTTTCTTACATACTTTCAGGTTTATTGACAAAAATTACTTTATTGTAACATAACTTGATATAGTTGCTCCGCCATGTTGGGCGGACTATTTCTGGGATCAATATTAATACTCGCTTTTGATATTTAAACCCCTGGATTTCTTGTATGTGCGTTCAGTCAGCTTCCAGTGAAATGTAAGTGTAACTCTTTGTCTTTCGTTATCTTAAATGTGGAATGGTTGTTATGCTGCAGGACTTGTAATTGATTAATTTTCGGCGCCTGATTGATTATTTATTATTTTTATTGATTTGAAGTCCTATAGCATAGTGGCTCAAGTCCTAGTGTCTCGTTCGTGTTTTTTGCTGTTTGTTGTTTTTCTCTTTTGATCAGTAATTCAAGTTAACTTTCGCGTTCCGTTTTTTCAATGTTTAACTTGTGGTAACTTCTATATTTTCAGTATTCAGGGAGAGCGGGGCAAACATTTAAATCGTTTTAGTTACGTTTGTATTTGTTAATTAATAATTGCTGGCGTGTAATTTTCAAGGTTAGACCTTTGTAGAGAAAGTAAATTCATAGAAGATAATTTATAATATTTGGATTGAGTAATTTTCGTGCATCGTATGTGACCGCTTTATGAAACTGTGCGAGGGTGATAGGTATTGTATGCATACTATCGAGGTATGGGACTCGGTAGATTTTGCTGCTGTATGTGTTTTGGGGCGTGTGTCCCCCTGAGTTTTACCACCTATAAGTATATGGTTTTTTCAGACTTCAGGTCGTCTTGTGTATTCGGTACTGAGATATAGGACTCAGCATTGTTTTTGTTATTGTTGAAGTTAGTTTCCTACAAGAATAGGGATAGCATATTTGTAAAATTAGTCTTCGTCTTTCGCTACACCCTTTGTAGTACTCTCAATTTAGGCCTTCACCGAGTCACATTGTTCAGATTGACTGATTAACTGGTAATTTTGCACGCCTGTTTTAGTATCTCATAAATTTAATGTTTAATGTTTTTTCTGTATTTTCATATTTTTCATTTCTAAAATTTTTACCTGCGTTACTGATTATTTGAGTTTGTAAAATATTTCATGTTATGCTGATGTGTTATTTTGATCTTGAGTTATGAATAAATCCCTGTTGGGATTGAACTCGATATTTGGTCTTTCTTTGAAGTTGTAGTTACAGTTTACCTTTTCATGTTTGGAACATTAATGTGATTTTGCTTGCTGCTATTGTTGTTTAACTGGTATTACTTTACTGAGGTGTTTGGTGTTACGAGTTTGATTCACTTTTGAGTTAGGATTACTTTTGCCTTAGCGCCCTTGCAAATCTATAGGGATTCGCCACCCACCTTACTTGTTTTTGTAATTTTGTTACCGTCACCGTTAGTTAAGGTGCTAGCCCATAACTAGGGGACGGTGCACAGTCATTCTGGCCTATTTTGGGGCCTTTACTTCGCCTTTTTTGTTTCGCTGCAGTAACTGGTAAATGTGAAGTCATCCTAGCATCCTGTACTCTTCTACTTCGAGACATTCACAAGATAAGCTCAATTAAATTTGTATATTTAATCTATAAATTGACAGCTATCACACTTACCTCTTCTTTAATGTAAAGTTTTGTACGTTTTTAATAATTAATATGATTTTAATAACTATATAAGATTTTATAAGGCCTAATGGATGCCTCCAATTTAATTATAATTATGCTTTTATTAATTTATTACATGATTAATTAGGACATACAGTATTTATATGGCCTACAGAATGGGAATTTGTTTTGATATTTTTGAACAAAATAATTAATGTAATACCAATTTAATATTTACATTTATCTCTGCCTGCAAGATTTGGTGTTTAATAATTTAATTACAATTGCAGTACTAATGGACAATTCATCGATGTCAGTTATTTTTTGTGAAATTTATTTGAAAAGGAAAAGAAAACGAAATATTTAATATTGAAATGAAAATTAAGTAATCATTTGAGTAACCTTATATTTCAGAGTTCTCCTTTAATATATTTTCTTCTGGTTGTAATTATATACAAAGGCAAGAGAGCTTATTTATTTACTTCAATAATTATTTTTCTTTGCCCATGCGTATGGTAACCCAGCCTTCATTTAATTGTACTTTGCTTCCACTTTGTTATTGTTTGTTCAAAACAGCTTCCTCTGGTGATATGTTTTTTTAATGTGCCACCTCCTGTTCTCTTCTGTTTTTATTGGTAGGCATTTTTGTGATTTTTTTGCCAAGGACTGTTGTTCTTGCTTTACTTAAAAATAATTCATTAACCTACCATACGCATTGGCACAATTTATTTGGCAGGGACTGTTGTTTTTGTTTTACGATTAATGGCAATTTTTAAAATACTTAATTAACCTACCATATGCACAGGTGAAAACTGGTAGCCGAGCGGGGCTACTCAAAATTATATTTTAAATTTCGTTCTAATATTAAATACTTAGGTTTGTTTTCTTTTCGAATAAAATTCACAAAGTTATTGACGTCGATGAATTGTCCATTAGTACTTCAATTGTATTGAAAATATTAGAACCCAAAATATTGCAGGCAAAGTTAAATGTTAATAGTAAATAGAGCATACAGTAATTATTTTTTTAAATTCACAATAATATTATTGAAACAATAAGTGCCCATTCCATTGGGTAAATATGTACCATACGTCCGGTCCAGAACAATGACATTGTAAATTACTGATAGCAAAATTAAAGTTGAATGGGATGCATCCATCAGGCCTTAAAAAATTAGTTAGTTATAAAACTTAAATTAATTATTAAAAAATTTACAACTCATTTCATTGTAAAAGGAGGCAAGTGTGGCAGCTTTTAATTTATTGATTAAAGAAATAAAAAATGCCAAATTTAGTTGTGGCTTATTTGTTCTAAGTCCTACAGTAGAAGAGTACAGGATGCCGGGATGACTTCATATATCCCAGTTACAGCAGCGAAACAAAAAAGGAGAAGAAAACGCCCCAAAATAGGCCAGAATGACTGGACACCAGTAGATGAGACTAAATGTCAGCTTGTAAATAGCCCAGCATGTGAATAGGCCAAGACGAGAATACGCCAAGACGTGGAAACTCACTTTACATAAATTAACCCAAAAAATTATAGAAGATGAAATTTAAATATAACATAAACCTTCTCCTAGGGAAATAACTCACCAGACGAGGGAGAATAGAATCACTTGACGAAATTCAGACGAAACAACCACAATTAAAGATTTTTAATAAAAATTTAGCACTAGAGTTTTTACTATGTCAAAATATTGATTAGCTACATTGTATAAAAAATAAATAATTCCAACTCAAGTGCCAAGATCTGCCAAAAAGGCAGGAACACAAAGAACACTCATCTAGACAATGTGGGGGTTGACGGCAATGTGTTAAGAAATGCGACAGAAGAAGCTGCAGAAACGTCGAACAAACGAGCATCGAAAATGCTCAGAAACAGTACCAACATCGGCAAACAAAGTGCGCGGCGAAGCACAGTAGCATGCGATAATCACGTTGTTACAAAATGATTATTTTGTAAGTCGTTATTATTAGTTGGGGGTTCATAACTTATTATTAGTTTGGGGGGGGGGGGTTCACTCAGATGGTAGCTACAATATGGGTTTATGTAGGTGTTATTTAGGGCTAAATGAATTTAAGACAGTTATGTTTAAACGGGTATTTACTATACTACAATGGTAGGTTCTCTGAATACAAAATAGGTTACATTGTGATCTATTTATTTAGGAGGAGAGCACAATATTACTGATTATTTAATTATTGTGTTAAGTTGAGGGTTGCTGCCACATATCTAGATCTGACGACCTTACCGAAAGCTGGATTGATGAGGAGACGGCACCGACGGACGAGCACGCACCCGCCGGGACTCGACCTGAGCCCCGGCGGAGAACTGGACTGCTGTTGATCTGATGAGTGCTGGTAGACGACAGACAGACGACAGACAGACCGACAGACCCCGTTTACTTGGTAACCGTGCCATTTATCGGCGTACTTGTCCTCAATATTGTGCAACTACGAGGGGGGTGAGGTGAGTTGCTGTCTTCTGTGGTTTCCCAACGCTGACCTGATTGCCGCTCGGACGTCTTGCTGTCCGGCTTGCCAGGCAATATTGCAACAACGTGATCAGAATCGCTAAACTGCATCGAAATAATGCGGTGAAACACAGAAATCACTCACTGCAACGGCAGCACCACGTGACATGAAGACGGAGGTACGACAGAAACGCGAATAGGTTCGGCTCGAGAATGTAACATGAAAAAATAACTGCAGTTAAGAGTGAATTTTTTGAAATTTCAATAATAAATTAAAATTACTCAATAATGGTAATTATTGTTAATACAAATTAAACAAGTTAATAACAATGCAAAAATATATTAGCCTGAATTTAGGAAAAATAAATTAAAAAATGTTATACGCATATTACATGTCGTATTTGATACGGTACAATATGTGCGATAATACTTTGACGGCTACGTTCACGACAGTTACCTACGTACTGTTAAGGTAGCTACACTCAGTTTAACAATGTTGCGAGGTACCGTTTGATGACTCTCGCCAGACTTTTCACGAGTAACTACCATAGTGTTTGTCGTTGGTTTTCAAATGATTCTGTTTGCATCCCGTTATTGTCCTTTGGCCTGACTTTTCCAGTGTGCACAATGCTATACTTGGCGAAACAGCGTATATATACATGGCCAAACAGTTTCTTCAAGTTGTGATACTGAACTAAATATTTTGTGTGTGTTCCGATGTTAGTACTTACCTGTGCAATTGACTGTTTTAGTGACTAGCCTGTCCTGCAGCTATCGGACTTATAAGCACGTGTGTGCACTTTGGTTTTCACCGGTTATAATTTGTTTATAGTGCGTATTATATTCTCCCAAGTGTATTTTATGATGTATTTTTGACGTGACAACGTCTTATAATTCGATAGAGCCGGCTGCACGCACGAAAAAACATGACTCATGCGGCGTTACCTCGCTCTGAGGCGTTCCATGTAAGGCTTGAAGTGCAAGCGAGAGCGCGGAACGAGCGACAAAGAAGTACAATCGGCCTTTACCTTCGGCAGCGTTCGACATCCGTCTCTCTCCTACTTGAGTGAGCGATGCGTCT